>CM069442.1:31815074-31921333 GCA_035610835.1 Ophiura sarsii
CTCGTCAGCCTTGCAATGACAATAGGTGGTACAAGAGAGTGAAGCTAACCTACAGCTGCAGTTCCCTCTTGAACACGGTGCATCCGATTTGCAGCCACATGCAACTAGTTTCAATATACTAGGTGGTGCGACGGAGCTTCGGCCATAATCAGGGACTGGGATACCATTTTCCATTCTCCAAGTTTGGTTGGAAAATGGAAAATACAAACAAATACAAACAAAATCGTGTTGTGGAAAATTTGAAAGATAAATGAAATTGTTGTTGTTGCATTAATCATACTTACTAGGCGGTCACCCGGGGTTTGTCGGTTCTCGGGTTTAGGCAGTCACCAGGGTTTGTCGGTTCTCGGGTTAGGTGGTTTGTAGAATGCATGCATAAACCCCGATCGGACAAACTTTGAAAATTCGACCCTTAGACGACCTTTGACCCCGGACGACCCAAGAAAAGCAAAGCCGTTTTATTTTTTCCACGCTCGACTCGTATTCGGGCTTCCCGTCACCGCGTTTAAGCCCGATCGGACAAACTTTGAAAATTCGACCCCTAGACGACCTTTGACCCCGGAAGACCCGACAAACGCTAACCCGTTTTATTTTCACCACGCTCGCCTCGCATCGAGCATTGCGATCACCGAGTAACCGAGTTTAAGCACGATCCGACCAACTTCAAAAAGTTGACCCCTAGATGACCTTTGACCTCGTACGCTCTAGCGAATACAAACTTGCTCTTTCGGGGACCGAGCTGCACCCACCCACCGAGTTTGAACGCCGCCCGACCCCGGCAAGGCGACGAAAAAGCGTGCACAGACAGACAAACAAACAAACAAACACCCCGACAGACAGAGAGTAGCGTATTATTAGATAGATAATTAACGCTTTTATTACCAGCAAACATCACAAGTGCTGCGAGAAGACTCGCAAATCATTTTTCATCGTTTATGACTCACTAATGCATCGAAAACACACTGTTGCAAATGACGTAAAGTAATTATTAACATAGTATTGTCGAACCTCAGAGCAGGTCAAAGTGATATAAATACGAATCAATAAATAAACCATTAATTACAGATGTTGCTTAATACCACAGATAGTGTTAATACTAATTCAGTAATAATACTGCAATTAATCACAGATCTGTGATGTGATTAAACGGCCCCTGTGCGAACAGACTTGTGAAATGGCGCCACATGGCGCATCAATTATTACTACGGAACTGTGGGCGATGTTGAACTGTGTTTTGTTATGTATTGTTCGAAGCAATGATGACCGGTGTTTTCCTATGCCTTGAAGCAGTAGAATGATATAAGATTTGCGCCCTAATAGGATATGGACATGGAGGAACAACGCCATTACTATGTTTGCTTGAATCAAACTGACACTCCGGACAACTTACTTGATAGTGACGATTGTTTATTACAATATATAGCTGGCTATATTGGACTTGTACTAGCTTTTACGCTAATCATCATCTTTGCTTTCCTTGGAAATTCCGCCATATTGTTGGTGTTTATATTTGAGCGTAAATTTCGATTGCCGATTAATTATTTTATCTTATCGATAGCAATAAGTGATGGGATTATGGCGGTGGCCGTGGCTCCGTTGTCTATGGCATCGGCAATTGAAAGACACTGGGCATTTAGTTTCCGGTCGTGTCAGATGTAAGTAATTGGTCTATAAGAATGTTAGGTCCTAATGACGGGTCCTTTCACTAAGGGACCGTTCATTATTTATGGTGGAGGGGGGGGGGGGGGGGGGGGGGGGGGTAAACTATAGGGGGGGTCATGTAACTTTCATATGTTGAAATAGGGGGGGGGGGGGTTATGTAACTTTTTATTCTTGAACAGGGGGGTTGTGTAAATTTGTTTAAACTATAAAGATGGTGGTGATTGCAGTGATTTTAGAGGCTATTTTGGAGTGTAAATGCCATTTTTTTTCTGAGCTTCGCGCATATTTTCTTAAAACCTATCGAAATGGTGGAAAAAAATCTATATAATCATCAACGGTCGAGACATCAGAGCCACAGGGTGTATAATGTTACAAAATCCAATTTCATGATTTAACATTTCACCTCATCTCTGCTTTGTACCAATGCTCACAAAAGTAGTACGTTTTACTGGATTATACGTTTCTGCTCAGAATGTTGTAACTTGTTCGGGTTTTAAAGACTCACAAAACCACCCACATGTATAAATATGAAGAAAAAAATTCCAACTCGCTACGCTCGCCATTACTAATTTCACACAATAAAAAGAAGGGGCATCATACAATTATTGGCCGTTCAGATAGGGCACAAACAAAATTTGCCAACGTATCCATGAACAAAATTCCAACGGTAAAGAGAGCCCCTTAAGTATATGACAAGTTGATTTTTTTCGGGGAGGGGGGAGGGGGGGTTGTGTAAAAAGCTACTGGTTAGCAGGGGGGTCATGTAATTTTCAGTTTCAGCTGTAGGGGGGGGGGGGGGGGGTTAGGTAATTTTAAATTACGAGTCTCGAATTTGTCCCAACCCCCCCTCCACCATAAATAATGAACGGTCCCTAAATCAAACGCTAGGTTGTGTCAGCTGCCCCTGGGTCAAATTAGGTGTAGGGGAATATGGGGCAACTGGTCCAAAATGAAGGTTTTTGTAATGGTATGGGCATACTGCTTTCATTTGAACAATACGACTTATGTTGCAACTTGACATATGTCCTGTCAAAACATTTGCAACTTCAGAGTATTTTCACATGTGATATTCTCCAGATCTTTGAAGCCATCTCCTTGAGTGACTGATTGAAAATTCACAGATAGTATGGGCGATTTATGCAGATGAGTTTAGATCATGTTTAATGCGGGGTTTAATGTACTTTATATGGTTGATAGATATACAACAGTATACATGCAGTAGTACAGTCATCTTCTAAGTAAAAATTGCATATGATTGGTGCTATTTTTTGGTGTGCTTAGCTAGGACTTTCCAAAATACGATAAAACCAAAGGTTGTGGTTGTAACGATCGGAAAAGGGCGCATGTTGCTAACTTGGGACATTGGTGGTTTGCAATTACGGTCAATATTATCATTTAAAGTATGCTACAAATTAAATCATTATCACGGGTATTAATTGGTAGAGTTATTACATGTAGTTTATGAATTTGCAAATAACAAAGTATACCATTTTTTACTTTTACTAAAGACCATCGTCTACCTGTAGGACGCGAACGTCGTAATAATTGTGAATTAAAAGAATCTCGCTGGCTACAGAAAACTGTGTAATGGCTAAAAACAAAAATTCAGTTTTGCCGTTTTTCTAAAACGTTTTGGGAGTTATTGATTATTATGACCAAAATACTGGTATGTTTTGAAACATTTTGGTGTAAAATTTATTATGTCACAGGCGTGCTTACATATGTTTTCATCTCGACATGGTGCAAGTGGTACAAGGGGCCTGGGGTAACTGTTCACTGATTTAGGTATATTCTAGTTGTTGGAGCATATTGGACCAGTTGCCCCAATGATGGGGTAACCGTGTGCACGCCAAGTAAAATTTTCAGTTAGGTAATTGACTTTTTCTTTAAATATTTTGTTAACATTGATTATATGACATATGTTAACAGTTACATGGGTGATATTTTCATAGCAATACGATAAATATTTACACTCGCTTTAATCTTTTATATCATGAAATATGCTTAACTGGACCAGTTGCCCCATCCTGCCCTACTTACCTTTTAAAATAATGCTGTAAGGCTATTTTATCCATTCTTAGCAAACACATAACGTAATAAAACCTTTGTAAAACACTTTGAACAACTCTGAAATGCAGTTATATATCATCAGCTTTATGTATAATTGCCTTTTGGATACATTTTTTACTAAATATTAAACACTAATTTGAAACAAAAATAGAATTAAACGATTTCACAACAATTCCAAAATGTCTTGTGCTAATAATATCTTTCTATATAACTCATAAATGATTAACTGTGTATGTTCTGATCACCTTTCTTTTTGGCTTTTTTCACATCAAGATATTTTTTAAATCAGAAGAATCCCCATGAAATTGTTCTCACTATGTTTGTAAAATCTTAGGTGCCAGAAATGTTCCGTTTAGAAATTATAGGCCAAAATGTGGTGAATTACTGGCAAAGGTAGTTAACCACCCTCCAGTTTGTGTACTACTCAATGGCCAAATTTCTTGTGACCTTGTGCTTCTAAAATAAGAACAATAATTGGAGTTATGCAACTCAAACTTGGAATGTTACAATTTTAAGGATGACCTTTCATGTAAAATGGAGAACATCAAGTAGAAAATCGGGCCAGCAATCGGAACATCTACCTTTAAATGATTGATTTATAATAATCAATAGCCTCGATTTTCATACCGGATATTCGCAGTATATAGCTATGCATATTTGTCTCCTCTTTTCATGACTTGACAGCTCCAAAACCAGTGGCGGTACTACAGAGTTGGGATTCCCAGTCACTTAGTCCCATGCAGTAAAGTGTTAATCACCGATCCTTTGTCACTCCTTTGAACAATATAGAAAAAACTAGATCTTGCTCTGGTCAAAGACCAAACCACCTTGATTTATGTCTTGTTCCTGACATTTGACCCAAATGTCATAATTGACTTTTCTTCTTGTTTTATCAAAAGAGATAAAATGCATCAAGTCCGATCAAAATTGGAGCATTTCTTAAATTTTACCTGTGTATAGGTCAATGGCCCCTTGTGACCCCATATGAAATGTCACTTTGAATCGCTGAACACCCTATATGTGTATGGATACAAGGAATCTTTTGACCAATTATGACGGTCACTAGTTATTTCCTCTGAGACAAGAATATTTTTTTGTGAATGGATTGAAGATTTATATTTTGACCCCTAGTGACCCATTCTTGAACTTTGACCTGGCTATGATGGTTCACTTTTTTCTTGTCATATAAATTCAAATAAGATGAAATAAGTCCGGTCCAAATCAGAGCATGGCTTCAATTTTACCCCTGTATAGGTCAATGACCCCTATTGACCCCATATGAAATGTGACTTTTAATCGCTGAGCATCCTATATGTACCTGTACCCAAGGAATCTGTTGACCAATTATGAACGTCATCAGTCATTGCCTCTGAGACAAGAAGCATTTTAAATGAACGACTTGAAAATTTACATTTTAACCCCAAATCATTTTTCATTTAAAAAATCGAACTATTATGCGTACGGTCATAAGGAATATGTTGACCGATTCTTACGATCCTAGGTCATTTCACTATATTGCAAGGGCGTTTTAAGTGAAAATCACGTTTTGACCCCTAGTGACCCATGTGTGACCTTTGACCCAAGGTCATGTTTAACTTTTTTTCTTTTATCAAAAGACATATACGATGCAATAAGTTTGATGAAAGTCGGAACATGTCTTCAATTTTACCCCTGTATAGGTCAATGACCCCTAGTGACCCCATATGACATGTCTCTTTTAATAGCTGAACACCCTATGTGAATGCACCCAAGGAATCTTTTGACCAGTTGTGACGGCCATCAGTGATTTCCTCTGAGGCGAGAAGCATTTTAAATGAACGGTTTGAAAATTTACATTTTGACCCCTAGTGACCCCTTCTTGACCTTTGACCTGGTTATGATAATTGACTTTTGTTCTTGTGATATCGAATCAAACCAAATTGGTTTAAATCGGAGCATTTCTTCAATTTTTCACCTGTATAGGTCGATGACCCCTAGTGACCTAACATGACGTGTCATTTTTAATCGCTGAACAACCTACTAGTATTATGTGCATGGACGAAAGGAATCTTTTGATCAATTCAGATGGTTATCAGTAATTTTCTCTGAGACAAGATTGAAGATTCACATTTTGACCCTTAATGACCCCTTCTTGCCCTTTGACCTGGTCATGATGATTTACTTTTTTTCTTGTCTCATCAAACCACATTCTATGAGACAAGTGCGGTCCAAATCAGAGCATGTATTTAGTTTTACCCCTGTATAAGTCAATGACCCCTAGTGACCCCATATGACATGTCACATTTAATCGCTGAAGACCCTATATGGTTAACTCTCATGAAAACAGTGCAAAATGAACTTTTTGATGTCTTTGGTCCATTTCTGTGTTATGCAATGTTTTCTTGCTTGAAAAACTTCTTTTCTAAATAGATCTTGATGTTTTCTACTTGGATATATATACTTTGATATACTTCTGATCGTGTTTTCACTAAAAAAATTGCCCTCATATACCCCAAATTAGCGAAATTTCCATGTCCGCAGCATAAAAGTATATTTTGTCTTTATTAATTACAATACAAATAGGGCACCATTTTCTACAAGATATGTCCTAATTTGTAGGGAACATATAGCGATATTCCATGGTTAGAAAAGAAATGCACATCTTTTACGATGTTAACCTGTTTCAATTTCATATATGTTGTCCGAGATAATGATGTTTATTACGTTACCAGCGACATATTGAAGATCAAAATTGTTCAAAATTAACATTTAAACATTTAAATGCACATATTCTGAATCTAAAAGAACATGGGTGTTGGAAAATAATATTTTCAAAAATCTATAGCAGCATGTCTGACCTTGAGAAGAAATCAAAATGCTGCAAAGCATGCGACCTTGTTAAGGATGCTTATTACGTTGTTCAGATTTCTCCCGAACTATGTATTAAAACACACTTTTTGGTTAAAAACCAATTTGATACATACACATAGACTATGTGGTTACTTGGAACACCCGCTAGCTCTTTCCAGATCGTTTACATGGTACTTTGAGTACGAAAAACGTTTACTACGTTATCGTTTATTACGTTATCGAATAAATCGAAAGAGAGACAGCTGCTCTCTATGACTGTATTAAACAAAGATACGTGGCAGGCCCTTTTCGCAGGCATGCATGGAGGATACTCGTTGAAAGTACAATGCAAAAAAACCCATGACGAATGGTAAGAATTTCTCATTTTTTTCTTGAAAGTAATATGAAAATTAAGCCGAATGACAGTTGAAGTCATTATAGATCTCTTAAGCACATTGAAAATGGACCTATGATATCAGAATGGGGTTAATAATGTGAAGAAATGCAGTAGGTATCGTTAACATCTACATTGATTGCTTTGTATATACGTTATAATCCAGCATTAGGCACTGTTGCAGTTTCCAATAACGTAATAAACGGGATAACGTAACCAACCTCATTGTCTATTCTCATGTCAATGTTGGTGTCAATTCCGTAGCTTTCATGATTGATGTACTTGAGTTTCATACATTGTATCCAATGTTATAATTTTAATATGTGGACTATTCTATCTCAGGGCTGAAACCACCTTATAATGGATAACGTTATCAACTGTTCATCATTTGATAAAGATAATTGCATCTTGTTCACAGTGATTCAACATTTATTATGTGTTTATGAATGTTAACTTAGTGTACAAACATATTGTATCACATACTGACACAATCTCATTTGTTTGCATTCTTCAATAGTGTATAGTTCTATGGCTATTGGATAACGTAATAAACCAATATGTATAATTGGGTGAATAAATATGGTATACCTAGCTGAAATAGCTAGTATCTTTCATCAATTTTGTTTTGTTTTTGTTATCATTATTATACAGGAATATGGGCGACACAGTGCAAACAACTAATGGTAATACCGGCAGAACCAAATGCAATAGTGGAGACAAAAAGGTCTTCAGATTGCAGTCTTATTACAAATCTACTACCATCATTTAAAATAAAATAAATCAATATCTTACTAATTTAAACAGATTACAAGGCAATTCAATATTTAGTGCTATTTTAAGTTACATGAAGGTAATAATGCCATGGTTTAATAAACATACCTGCACAGTGCTATGTTACATCTGTCGATTTAGTGACCATGTTTATTACGTTATTCACCCTATGAATGCCATGATTTCAAAAGAGCGAGTCAACAATATATAGAACAATCTTTCGGTTGATTTCGGCAACTTAAAATTCTCAAATACCATTTACTAGGTATCGTTGAATACACTGAGGGGCTTTATACATAGAAAATTATATTTCATTAGATAGTACTTAGTTATGTACATGTATATTATCATTGTGGATGTTTAGAATTTGAGGTATAAAATATATGCTTGTGTCATTTAACACAAGTTACTTAGTAAGTGAGATTATATGTGGTAAGCATAATTAATATGTGGTAATGTTTTTTTGTTATTTCGTTGGTAAAACAAGATTGAAGATAAAATAAATGTGGTGTGATGTAAAAATAAGCGTTTGAAAATGATATACTAAACAACCGTGACCATGTTTATTACGTTATTCATCCTCGTTGTTGGAATTGCATTCTGGTGTAATTTACAATTGTTTACTGCTTTTTACTGCTTTATATTGTCAAATGGGCTTCAATGCATGTCGATAAGATGTGTTTGCATACAAAATAAACTGCCTTGCTCGATGTTGAATATATGTGTTTACATGTGTTTGTATATGTTTATTACGTTACCAAACCCAATAAAGTCAGAGTTCCAATGCCAGCGTTATTAGTGCAGCATAATACCATTGTTTCGGGGCTAACTTTGGAAAACACATTATGACGATTGGAAAAAGATACAATTAAAGATATATTTTATACTTTGCACAAAAATATTCATTTTGGAAAACCGTGCATTTTTTTGATTTAAAGATGAAGTTCATGAAGTAATGTGAAGACCTAAAAACGATTCATAATACTTGCAATTTACAAAATGTATACATTGCATTTTTTTCGCTGTAATTGATAGAAGTATGCTTTCGTAAATACAATTTTGTGTTTTGGGCATCGCAGCTTGTAAACTCGTTCTGATTTAGAGCTGATAGGCAGTAGATAACGTAATAAACGTGGAACAAAATCTGCAAAAAAGTGATTTAATAATTTGAATTCAACATTATATTTTTTAAAAATGCAAGGAGTGTTGTTCACAAAATTTTAAATCTAGTATCCAGTACATGTCTACTCTTAAAAAAAAGCGTAATAAATAAAATTGGAGACAACTTTTTTTTCAACTTCTGAAATCTCATTTGCACTATTTTCATGAGAGTTGACCATATGTATATTGACTTAAGGAATCTTTTGACCAATTCTGACGGTCATCAGTCATTTCCTGTGAGACAAGATGCATTTTGACCCCTAGTGACCCCAAATATTTGTCAATTTTAAAAACCCCGAGTATTATTCATGGGTACGGTCATGATGAATACAGATGACCGATTCCGACGGTCCTGGGTCATTTCGTTAAGGAGCAAGAGCATTTTAAGTGAAAATCACGTTTTGACCCCTAGTGACCACCGTGTGACCTTTGACCGCAAACTGTGAAGACTTATTCTCTATATGAAGGTTAGATGGGGGTTCTACTGACCAAGTCTGGTGATTGTAGCATGTAAGATGTAGGAGGAGACGCATTTTGTAGATGAGTCTGCAAGAAAGAAGACGAAGAGGAAAGAAACACTACAGATAGAATACCTTGATTTTGGAAAAAATCAAGGTAAGGATCATGCTTTCCCCGCTCTTTCCTCGAGCTTTCCTCTACTTGTGTTTGGGCAAGAGCTCTTTTAACAGGTTGGATACGCACGACATCATCTGACTTGAGTTTGGGCAGGTCTCTAGCAGTGGTGTTATATTGTGCTTGCTTCGTCTGGTTTTTTTCTCGTTTGGTGTTGATCAGCAACCTTCTTGTTGAGTTTGGGTTTCAGGAGCTTGTCTTTGGTTGGTAATGTTGTCTTCTGTTGCATAGTCTTTGTACTGGGCTAGTGTCCATATCAGTAGCGTAACTAGGGTCTTCAAATTATTATTATTATTATTATTATTATTTTGGGGGGCACGAGGGGAACAAGGGGGGGGGGGCATGCCTGTAACCGGGGGGGCGGGGCATAACCAACTCTTTTTTGTTGTTGTATATATACATAAGTTTGTCATTTCATTTGGGGGCATCGGGGGGGGGGGGGGGGGGGGGGCTTCCCACTCTAGTTACGCCCCTGGTCCATATATTTGATATGAGTGTTGCTAGGTAAGCATCTGACTTCGATGCCTGAGCTTCACGCATCAGGTTTTTGGCTATCTTAACTGTTGATTCGGCAATTCCATTTCTCTGCGGGTACAATCATCCGTTGACGCTTTTGAGTCCAATTCATTTAAAAATCTCATGTATTTTCAGGTACGCATTTGCCACGCTGAGTCTTGGACTTGTATCACTACTGTCTCATGGAGCTATAGCACTCGACAGATATTTGGTTATAACAAGATCGATTTCAGGTGAGTGAATAAAGTTATAGATGAGGTGACCGTTGTTTACATTTAGGACGCCCTCTGTTGATTTGAGACAAAGCACACCGGGCAAGAGTTCCTATAGTTTACATAGGCCAGATCAGGTTTTCTAACTAGATTGTGGTGTCACAGCATATGTTATCAAAACTGTCTTTAAACTTGCTTAGGAATGCTATAAGCTATCGCATTTCACACAAAAAATTAAAAATAAATGAGTTTTACAATTCATTAGAAAGAAATTTCATGTTGTCTTCATTTAACTTTACTGTATATTCTGCCTGGAGGGAATCAACAGAGGGTGTCCCATTTGTAAATACATGACGTCACCGGTCACACCATCTATAGAACAACATAATTTGCTGGCGTAGTGCACGTTAGAAACTTACCGTTGTCAGACTGGCTCGCGCTAACTAAAGACAGCAACAAAAAAATAACTCGGCTGTTGTAATAGCACCTATAATTTTAAAATTGTTACTCACATTCTAAAAATGAAAATACCAGGAGACGGAAAATTTAATTACGGTGATTTTGACACCTTGTTTGTTAAAATCGTTCGAGTATTGTTGTCGCGGTATATGCTTACAGATGAAAAGTGCCCATTTCCATTGTTGCAGTAACTCCTATTGATCTCTCTGATCATGGAATTATTAGAAAGAGAAGGAATAACAATGATCCATGATCAAGGGTACAATCCCATTGCCGATGTTTATCTTTTGATTGTTACTCGAGACCCCATGAGGTGAGCTTATCCCAGCTTATCGTAATACGATAATCACTTCTTGCGTAACGATGACCATATTTGGAACGAACCGCGGCGCATTCCGGAAGCGACCGTGGAGCATGATGGGAAGGCTTCAAAATGGCGACCTCCACTCTCTTTCTAATAATTCCATGCTCTGATTCAGCGTAATGAGCCATCGCTGTTCTACTGACAGTTTGCCCATGGCGATGACCTGTCCTGTCTGTCTTCTCGGACCTTCTGAGCATTTGGAGTTTTAAATTCATCCTTTTTAATTGTAAAGAAGTACGCCTGTCATCCCCATTAAATTTGTCCCGGATTATGCTAATCAAGTTTACAGCACAACAAGAACAGCTAATCAAAATTCCCGCTATAATCTTCATGCTGAATCAGAGAGATCAATAGGAGTTACTGCAACAATGGAAATGGGCATAGACTTTAAAGGTCCAGCGACGTGCTCATGAAACTTATTTTTAAAAGTTATACAATATATTAGTTAGAACATTTCACATGTTATTTTTTATGAAATGTGAATAAATATATTTAAAAAAAGATAAAATACGTTCGGCCGTATACCAAATCCAAGCCCTTCGCCAGAAACGCAATGAACCATGAAGTGGTTTGGGCGACTTCGCTGGTGACAACACTCCGGGAGGAACTGAAGTGTCAATACGGTCAGATTCCCGGACTGACGTCACAGTTCCCGTATTGTCTAAGAGGAGAATTTGTAGTCAGCAAACAATGCACCACGGTCTAAAAATATGGCCTCAAAATAACATGTGTATCAAGTTGTACAGGTTCCTTTACAAACAGTATCATGACCTCGATCTATTCATTCACTGAATGTGATAATACGGCTAATCCACTTGTGATTGTATGGTTTTGAATGCACACAGCATGGATACACATGGGCAGTTCCGTAATTAGGTAACCCAAATTGAAGAAATTGAAAAAAATTGAAAATCGTCGATATAACCTAATTTATGTATCATATCAAAGGTTATGAGTTGTAGTTTCATGATATAATTTGGAATTTGATCTAACATTCTCGGTTTGGCTGATTTTGAGGTTGTCGCGGACGTACAGGGCATTTTTTAGTAGAAATCGCACCATGGAAGTGCAATTATTTCCATGAATGAACTAAGGCAAGTATTACAAATTGATACAATCAATACAACAATGAACATGTGTTATGTATCATATAAAAAAGTTACTTAAAATGACCAAAATATTTAAGAATTATGCTTTTTGGATTAAATTTGGTACCTTCTGTTGCGGACGTACACTTCCCAAAAGCTGCTACTTTTAACCACTCTGTTCAATACTTTGGTAATGTTGGAAACCAATGAAGTAAGTATTTTTCTAAAGCTGATGATTCATACTTAATGTTTAAAACTTATTTTGTTCTGTATCTGTTTACATGTTTAATACATGGTCTTTTGTTAGTGTCGCGGACGTACATCTGTGTTGGACGTACATACATGTATGTGTTCACAGATGTACGTCCGCAACACTAATATGTACGTCCGCGACGGATAAACATCAGTCAATTTTAACTTAAAGATAAAGGTTCTGATAATTTTCTCTGTTTGTTTTCTTTAGGTTTGTCCCTCTTACAAACAAAACAATATTAGTTTTCATTACAGACCTGAACACTTCAGAGAACTTTTGATAGGAATACAGGTGTACTGAAAAAATCACTTTCTCTGCGTACGTCCGCCATATCTCATTAACCGAAAATGGTACAGCAAAGGAATTTTCAGGTTTTATACTCCTACTAGAGATACTTGAAGCCCAGGTGTTAATAATCAAGCAACTGGTATAGTTTAGATTTTGCAAGCCCTCAAAGTGTCTGAAATGTACGTCCGTAACTACGGAACTGCCCACATGTTTAAAGTTCGCGCGGTTTTTCAATATTGTTCAGCAAGGCATGATGATGGGAAAGGGCTAATATTGTAAAGAGTGTGTGAAGACCCTAGGTTTGTCACAATGTTACAGTGCATTGTTGGCTAACTATGATTTCTCCTCTGTGTTGCCTGGTAGAGCGGGTTTTTCAAAATACGAAGATCGTTTTTAACACTGATTTTGGACGCATTTATGGTTTTTGTAAATTTCTTCTTTCCCTTTAACGGTTCGCTCATAAAATGTTTATTTTCGAAATCCTTGTGATTTTGTCTTTATTTTGATATGTAATAAACAATGCATTTCGGTGGACCTTTAAGGTAATAACTTATATAGGTAATAAATTTTCGCTCGATTTCGTCTGTTGAAAAGGCAGAAGAATGGTTATGATGTCATGCAGCCTGTCGATAGTACCGGGGATAGTACGCAAACTCGCCAAAATGTTAATGATATTATCAGGGCCGGATTTTCCTTTTTTGGGGCCCAGGGCCAGGCCAAAATGTAAGGTGCATTCGAGTTGAACAAAAATAAACGTACATTTCATGCATTCCGTTAACGGTAACCCGTTTGAATTGCTGATTTAGTGTTTAATAAATACCATTACCATTCAATGGCATGCTTCAACGACATTTCTGGGGACGAAATTCATCGTATTTGGCAATGTCTGGCTAGACGTCCCGTAACTCAAGTGCGCATGCTCAAACAATTTAACGATACGTTGTAGCTATACGGTTTATTCCGTACGGGACGTGAGGCAAGATATAGCCCGTATTTTGAAACATGCCATTTTATAATACTTTTCCGAATTCAAATCTATCAGCACCTTGAAAATGCGTAGTAATACCGAAACTTAACGTTGAAATTACCATCTTATTACATTTCCAGTGGTTAAGCTCAACAATAAAGTAGCTGGCTTACTCGTCTCCGCCACGTGGATATGGGCGTTTCTCTGGGCCTTTTTCCCGCTCGTAGGATGGTCCGACTACAGCTACGAAGGCTTGCAGACATGGTGTAGCGTGACCTGGTCATCTAGCGACAACAATAGCTTGACCATATCTTACGTGTTGTGTCTCTTCTTTTTCACCTATATCATATCTCTGTCCTGTATCATTTTCTGTTATGCATCGATCTATCATTGTGTACGACAGTCCTCGTTACGATTACGGTCGCACTCAATGAGCGAGGTTGATCGAACGGATCGCAAGGAACTAAAACGGTAAGAGAAATAATTATCACAAAGTTACTAGAAAGTGAATTATCACCCCCCCCCCCCCCCCCCAACAAATTGAATAATTTTGGTAAGATTTTGAGGCATTTTTGTTGTTGAAAATTTTGGTTTTAAAAAAATTGAAGAATGCCCGGCCGACCGATCCTACCTGAGAGGTCCGTTTACCCGTAGAACATATGTTTTTCGTGGTATAAAGATAAAAGATACATATAGAAGTAAAAACTATTTTTAAAAAATCAGTATGTCACGATAGAGCACGTAATGAATTAGTAGCCCATCTTGTCAGGAATACTAAACTGTTTAAGATTTTCAGAAACAAGATACCCGTTACATGATATGTATAGGCTATTTGATAGCACAATTCATTCTTTGAACTGGACGTCATGAATGTAGAATACGTCGGTGCGTGTCCCTTTAGTTGTCCGTTCTGCCGGGCTACATGGTACATGGGTAACCTCTATTAACTTTTTAATATCGCTGTAAAGCTCTCTGTTACTTTGCAAGTAGTGTGCACCGGCGGCAAAGGTCGGAAAACGCCCGGAAAACGGGGACTATTAGTATTGAATCATGCAGTTGACATGATACACACGTAAATAGCAGGCTCAATGTAAAATAACTAGAACGTCTAGGAATCGCCAAATTACTCGTGTATCGATTGAAAATCCATGGTTTTGACCGCTAATCCAAATGTTGGACATATAATCCAATTTTTCAAAGCCCTATGTAGAATAGACCGGGTAAAATTCCCCTTTGGAGTCCGTTGCGCATGACTACATGGATAACTTCTGTTGGAAGTTTTTCGAAGATAGATTTGGATTATCACTTAAGATTGTCTCGAATGAAATTTATTGTAGAAAGAGCATGTTTCCAAGATTTTCGGCGAACATCGAAGAGTTTCGAGTAATGGACCCAGGGTTTGCCATGCAATGTAACCTACGTTTTTATTTAATTTTGTTTTCTTCAAACAAACTTAACACACACATGTTTTAAACTTTGGCAAAAAGGTGAAATCACCATGACTTAGCATGATGGAGTGTAACCTCAGTTAAATAAGGTACCGATATTCATTATCTAAAATTTTAATGAAAGGGTACAGCCTGTTAGTACAGGGTGTATCAAAAAAATTAGGAAACTTTTTCATGGCGGTGTAATACTTGTTATAATCATTGGACCATGACCAATTTAGTCTCAATGTAAAGCCCAATTAAATATTATGATATCCTGAAAATATGAGATCAATCCGATGAAAAATAAGAAAACTAGCATAATTTGCGTAAACCATGTCATTTACTGGTTTGTACAATGGGATTTACATAGACCAGTAAATAACATGGTTTACGTTTCAATACGTTACAATAATTATAAACATAGAAAATAATCTATCAGTCAATAGCAAAGATTAGTTTGGTAATCCATTTAATTCTGGCACAAATCAATACTGGCTAAATAATCCACAAATCAGATGCATGCATATTCTGTGCAAATCAAAAAAGTTCACTGTAGATGGTTCATTACCATGATATTGGCATAAATAGTGTGCGCGTTCATGTTACTCTACTGCTACTGTGTGAATGACCATTGTACATACTACAAAATAGATTGCCTTGCCTAATAGGTCACAATTTTCCTTAATTAATGATGGATTTTTCTCATCTCTTCAGGATTTTATCTTTATCGGTTGTACTTTACATTGAAATAAAAATTGGTCATGCTTCAGTGATTTAACAAGGATTTAAACCATCATCAAAAAGTGTCCTAATTTCTTTGATACACCCTGTACACCTAGCAAACACCCTGATGGTTCAGTCTAACGTCAATTGCTGCAGTGACAGTTAACTGTCACTGCTGTATACCCGCCATTATAGGAACTTGCTCAACCTCTCGTCTTAAGCGATTTTTTATTATAAACTGCTCACAAAAAGTATCGAAACACTTAGAAATGATCCAATATATAACGGCTCGAAAGGGTATGCATTAATCGAAGCAAATAACCAAGTGCATGATTTTGTTCTGCGTATTTTGACACCTCGATCGATGAGATACGATGTTGCGGAGCGGAGTTATTGTCATTTCAATGGTCGTGGGTCGAGTTTCAAAATTGACAATCATCCTATAGAAAGAGGTTTGCATTACTGTTTAGAATGATCAGATTCGTGCTTTTCAATAGGGATGAGTGTCACTTTTGAAACTGGACCCAATTTCATTGAAATGACAATAACTCCGCTCCGCAACATCGTATCTCAACGATCGAGGGTGTCAAAAATACGCAGAACAAAATCATGCACTTGATTATTTGCTTCGATTAATGCATACCCTTTCGAGCCGTTATGTATTGGATCATTTCTAAGCGTTTCGATACTTTTTGTGAGTAGTTTATAATATTAGCGCTGGGCAATACCTCAACAAACGTTATTGACTAGGACTCAATAGGGACACCTGTAAAAGGTTATTACACACAATTATACACTTGTATCCATATATTTCTCAGGGAGACAAAAGTTCTAAGAGTGGTAGTATGCATCGCAGTTACGTATTTTGTCGCCTGGACACCCTACAGTATAGTTGGTTTGTGGGCAACATTTGGCGACTCGGCCAAGATACCTGTTGCCCTTGTAACGACAGCTTCAATGTGCGGGCAAAGCTAGTACGGCATTCAACCCTTGGGTATACACAGCGACTAACAAATTGTTCAGGAAAAGTATGCAGAAGGTTAGTTGAGTGCTATTAATATTCTAAGATAATTATTTTACTGAAAGGGAAAAGTGAACGTTAGGTCCCAGGTTCTGAACTGTACTTATATCGTCCGATACTTGAAACACTCAGTATTGTTCGATACTGGTACAAAGCAGTGACATTTTAAATGTCACTGTACAAAGTCACTGTTCCAGTATCGGACGATATTTGGATATATATATATTAATTATAATGGGTTCGGGCGATACTGGAACTCAAATATGTACCAGTACCGTTCAAATACTGGTAGCATGTGTACCAGTATCGTCCGACACTGGAAAATAAAAACGTATCGAGTGATACTGGAACACACATTACGGTTCTGTTCCCTCTATATTCTGAGCTTTTTTTGACCACGGATATGCCATGGTATCCGGGGTTGTAAATCATGATTCCTTTCCCCAACTCTTTGAGTTATTGCACCAGCTGTTAGTGCCTACAGCGGTTTGGGTACCTGGTCTGGCCCGTTGGACAACCCGGTTTTGACTAGGGTGTTTCGCAGCAAGGCCGTCACACAGTGGGGTCATTGTCAAATTTAATAAATCCAGTTTTTTTCTTTATACAGGGTGACCCAGAAAATGTTGAACCCAAAAATCACAAAATTCAATTTTTTTTTTTACCATTAAAATAATAAAATATTGCATAACTCGTTCACCAGCTATGTGCACCATACATTTAACTTTCTGAAACATTTTAGATCATAAAAATAGGCCACACGAAACTTAAAATACGTGTAATTTTGTAAGAAGTGTTGTTTTGTAGTGTAAGTGAAGTGCAAAAAAAAATGGTTTCATGCTACATGAGCAGAACAAGTGCCTGTTTGAAACCATTTCTTTCCGATTTGTTTTTACTTTTATCAGAATCTTTTGTTGTGACTGTAATGTAAATCAATATTATTATTATATAAGAGACTTTGAAAACAAAAACTGAAGTCCCCTTGACTTCATTTGAAAATGTTAATTTGATAAATACAGATCAAAAGAAAAGATTACTTAACTCACCGTATTTAGAACAGAATTAAGTTTCATATCTGAATCAAGTTACAATTTTTTCACTTTTACAACTGTCACACAATCAAGTGTATCTTTAGTTTGGTAAGGCCAATTTACATAATCTAAAGTTCTCCAGAAAGCTGAATAAATTGTTTACATAATTATTTAAAACAGAATGCCATATTTTTTTATTTTTATTTTTTAAGTTTGTGATTTTTGGGTTGAACATTTTCTGGGTCACCCTGTATTCGTGAATTAAAGTACGAAAATGAATACATTATATAAAGATAGCACAGTCTGCTTTTTGAACGAGCGGAATTGGTTTTCATATAACGTGACTTATGATATTAGAAAATATTTCATGTTCACAATAATATGTCATACTCAGTCTATAGCTGTCTATAAATAGCTTCCAAACTTCAATAATAATTTGAGCGAGCAGCAGCAAGCCCAAAGTGTTAAGTTTATCATTTGTTTTGTTATAAAAATTATACTTTCAACTTTAATTTGTTATATTAGTGCTGATTCAGATTTTGTGAAATAAAATGTTCAAATTTCGAGAAAAATCACGATTATACTTATTGCTTGAGCAGGTTTTAGTTTTAAAAGTGAGCCCAATTAGGACATTAAACAACCCTATGTGGCAACACTCTCATACCTTGGTCAAGGGAGGAAGCCCTCAAGCAATTTCCACAGCATGTGGGCTCGTCCGTGGACGGTGCAAGGTAGGTCTGTCAAGGCTGTATGCCTGTATTGGCTAGACAAAGTCAGGTTTCATGTTCACGGAGCAATCTTGGCCTGTCATTATAGTCAAAAAACTAAATTCCAAAGTGGCTCAAATTATAAAGGCGATGGAACCGTGACAATTTGGTGTTCCAATCGTACCAGTATCGAGCGATACCGGCAACTTTTATGTTCCAGTATCTAACGATACTACTAGTACCAGTATCTGGGATATACGTATAGTACACTTTTCCCATATTAGATTTATTAAGTAGAACAAAAAAGTGGAGATGGGTTTTTAATGTATTTTATTAAGTTATTAGTCCAACGTTTTGACAAAGACCGGATGGTCGAAATAGTCCAACGTTTTGACAAAGACCGGATGGTCGAAACAGTCGGACTAAATAATCGAATAAAATACATCGTTACGCGTAAAACGCATCTCTACTTGTTTGTTTCTACATTTACATGATATGTAACGTAGCATGCTTCATACTTGTATCTATAAACGGTATATTAAATATGAGCCTATTTTCAATTTCAAAAATAAATATTCAAAAAGCATTTAAAAATCTAAAAATCAGAAGTAGACACGGATTACTGATTCGCACGCCGAGACTCCTGTATTCTTGTTCAATACGGTGAACTCTGAACCTAGCATACAAAATGTTTCCATACAATTTGCACCTCGAAGCTTCGATAATAATGCACCCGAAACCTATCTACGACGTCGACGATTTTGTTTGGGCAATCACATTTCCGAGCCTGCGCAATCGGAAGTGAGATGTTTTGTTGATCATCTGAACTTGTGATAACATGATGAGAAGTCATGCATGATCATGAGTTTCTGATGTATATATAATTATGTTCAATACGTGCTATCCTGTCTAATGTCGCTTGTACTTTTTGGAATCTTTGGTCTTGGTCCAAATGGGACCTTTTTCCTCATATAGAACTTGTTGTCATGGTAAGGGAAAAATACTTGTTAGGCGACAAAAAAATGAACCCCTGTTCTATGGCCCCAACCACCTATTTTTAGAAATCGGCGAGTGTTCACGAGCTATATAATGAATACCGATCCAAATAATATTTTTTGGCTTGTCAAAATACGACAACATTTCTACAGATATTTGTTAGATTTTTACGGTCATTTTGAAGAGAAAAAGAGGGCCGACAGACCGACTCATCTCCATAACTAGCATCATTACATTTTTTTGGTTGAAAAATAAAAAAACATTCTAAAAGTCTAAAAATTACCTAAAACCTTCGAAAGAGCATCTCGATAAAACTAGAGTCGGAACATCTCAATAAAGTGTCCCTTTTTGAATTATAGAGCATCACCAGCAAACCTCATTTCCATCACATAATCGGTTTCTGTCAACTGTACTAGTTTATTAGCCATTCACAAAACATTGTAAAAGAATAAATACAGAATGAAATCACTGACGACCCCCAACAGGGTTATTTTTACAAAATCAAGCTGCCACTACAGAAATTACCTGCGAAACACGAACATCCTTCACATTCACTTGACCAGTGGTTCTCTCTCTCTCGTGCACCGTCTTCTGCTATTAAATGTTGTGAAAAGTGTCATAAAGTAATAACCTGCAACTTATTTAGAGGGAGCTCAAAGAAGATTTATTGAGCACAGTATCCCCATCTAAGGCTATTCTTATATCATATGACCAGTGGCTCTTAGTCTCTTATGTCTACCGGTTTCAATTGACATTACATTGCAAGGGGAGTTGATTCTGTAAAAATAACCCCGGCTGCAGGGGTCTTCAGTGATGGAAATTTCATGCTAAAACATTCGCAATGGATTGTTTTTATACTTGCTTTTGCAGTTGTGGAGACGGATGTTGTTACTTCCGTCGGAAATTACTAATAGATCTTCAAGTAAGTTTACCATAATATTGAGTTGAACCAAGTGGGTGTTCACTTGAAAGTTTGGCGCATATCATGCCTATAATCAATAATAACTCTGCAAAGGCAATGCACCATTAACCCTAACCATCCTCAATGCCGCAAATGTCCACGGTAAAGTCTGTCTGTGCCAGCTGGCGTGGCACTTTTTCGATGAAATAACGGCCCAGGCTACATAGTCGGGCCAAATACACTGGCCCGAGTATGGTTGGCCCCCGTGGCGCACTGCAACCGAGAGGTTGTGGGTGGCGGCGCCACTCTTTTTGTCCGCGTTTTTGTCGTTGAAAAAAAAAATTCTTCAAAATGTGACTTAGGAGGTTAGGGTTAATCCAATACAAATGGACGTGTTTAACATTCATGACCTCCGGACTTGGCAAAACACAGTAATGTGATGTAATTTTGGAGCGATATTGCAAGTCATTACATTGCTTTGCAGAAGTGTACAAGAATGACAGAAGTTCAATTTTGAAGAAGTCTATTATTAAAAGATTATCATCCATCCTAATCGTTCGATGTCAAACAAGTAACGGATTAAATTACCGATAGTTTTCGTCAATTAATATCATTTCAGATCAATTTCTACAGTAAAAGTTTAAATACTCGAATCTAAAAAATTACAAATTGTAGTAAATCAATAATACACACTTTGTAGCAAAAAACCACATTATATTACGTTTTAAAAACATCATAGTTTTCGAGAAGATACTAGAAACGAAATGAGTACTGATGGTATGTTATTACCCTTTTTTATTTGCGTATTTTCAGCCCAACGGTCTAAAGACACCATTGAGATGCAGACTACCATCAAGGAGAGAAAGTCAATGCTCACCATTCCTACAGACTCAGCGATTGGATCCTCAAGTTGTGGACAGGACGTGTAATCACTGTAGATTCGTAATGCGAATGTAGTCAGTTCAGATGAACAGTAATGGAAAATTGCCACAAACGACAACTTGTGAAATGTTTCCGATTGCCGAATCAGGCAATGAATACTGTTTTTGTTTGCCATTGGTTATTTTTGTGAATTGAAAAACTACTTATGCATGTTCTGTAAGGCGTGGTTACTGTTACTTAATTTAATCAAGTCACAGTCATCAGGGGTCATAACTACTTATCATAAAACATAAAATGGCAAGATTTGGGGTATTTATTTTTGCGACTTTGAGCCGGCAATATATTCGCGAAATTAAATAGATCGCAAAATTAAGAAGTTTCTTGCCTCTGGCGTCTTTATTTTAAAATAGGGAATAACTTTTTTTGATGAATCATGCTCAGATTTTTTTCTCTTCTTTTTCTAAGTTTGACCAAGGCTCATAAATGTTGACAGTAAGATTTGATATGTTTTAATTAATTAATTAAGTGACTAATTAATTATGGTGTTGGTCAAAAATGGTCTTAAGATATTTAATTTTGCTATTTTATTATATTAAATTGATGTACACAGTTCAACAAAAATAAGTTCCGCTTTAGATTATGCCAATACATCATTCAGCAACTTTTGAATTGGGGTATTCCTCCATAGTCAATGTGTGCTCATTCAAGCATTACAACACCTGCGTAGTTATAGCCCCGTTCTAGTATTGCTGAGCACACGTACGTACGTACACCCAGCTAACCATATTACGTTGTTGGAACGTCGTGACAACGTTTCACTTTCGTTTTTAGAACGTTGTGATCAAACGTTAGAAGAACGTTAAAAACGTTAGGGATCACGTCAAAACTCGACCGCCCGTTGACCGCCGGTTACGGCCGGTTCCGCCCGGTTCTCACAAAACGTGTCGTCTGTTATAATATACACACATAATGAGGTCAAATAGTTACACTCTGGTGAACACGACCGGTTGATACTGCCTCGTCACACGCGTGAGCAATAAAGTCTTGAAGTAATGTGTTCTCAAGTCTCAGTTGACAACCAGTACAATATACAGCTATTGATTTTCGCTGGGGTTGGCTTTTTCAATCTGTTTATAGCTCAACTAACTTTTTAAAATCAATACCGAAAGTATATGAATGGTTTTTTTATAGAACGATTATAGAGAGAGCTAAAGTGCTCAACAAAAGAAAGTCGTACACTTTGTTTAGGTCAATTAAAGTAACTTTTGATTTTTTTTTACCAAGCAGGCTAGATAGACATTTGAATGAATCTTTTAGGCACATTTTGATACCAAATATAACACCTAGCAATAAAGATAAACCATGCTTAGAGCCAATTAGAGAAAATTAGTCACTTTTCAAAAGTCACATTTTCAATTCCTACACGGGAGGAAAATGGGTGTGTGCGAGGTTCACCCCGTGTGTGACACTGTTATTAACCTGGACTGACCGGCTGGCAATGGATCACACAGTGCAGGCGTTTACACTACCCTGCACTGGGCGTACACTTAGTGAGCGGGATATTTGATTCCGAACATAAAGGGCATTATGTGCTTGTTAACAATTGGTGTTTTCTTCAGCGTAGTGTATTGAAAATGTGACTTTTGAAAAGTGACTAATTTTCTATAAATGGTGCTAATCATGGTTTATCTTTGTCGTTAGGTGTTATGTTTGGTATCAAAATGTGCCTAAAAGATTCATCCAAATGTCTATCTAGCCTGTTTAGTAAAAAAATAATCGAAAGTTACTTTAAACATGTTAAATGACCTACACAAAGTGTACGACTTTCTTTTGTTGAGCACTTTATTATGACCGCAAAGTAACAGATTGATAGTGTAAATTGGTCTGGTTACAGCATTAAGTCAACCGGCGGTTGTTCAGTGTTGCATGCGTGAATATTCATATACCAGTAAAACATTTGACCTGAAAGAACCGGGCGGAACCGACCGTAACCGGCGGTCAACGGGCGGTCGAGTTTTGATGTCTTCCCTTAGAAAACGTTAGCAGAACGTTTATTTGTCGACACATTTTTACGTCTTATGAACGTTAGTCTTGAACGTTTTCACAACGTTATAACAACGTCCCAAACGTTTAAAAAACTTTCTTCAAATTCTGTTAGTTATACCATTACGTCCAAATGACGTTTTTATAACCTATTTATTACGTTGTTGGAACGTCGTGACAACGTTTCACTTTCGTTCTTGGAAGTATGAACGTTAGTCTTGAACGTTTCCACAACGTTATCCCAAACGTTTAAAAAACTTTCATCAAATTCGGTTAGTTACACCATGGCAACCAGGGAATGGTAGTGGTATTATAGAAGGGCGGGGGGGGGGGGGGGGGGGGGGGGGGCGGGCTGCAGGGGAATTGACCTTTTCATGTGTATGTTCTTGCACAATGTATATGGCATTAGTGAACAATGATTTGTCTTTAGCCATACATATGAGAACTTACGTATACATATAATCAAAATACTTTCTATGGTGTTAAAAGCTGTTAAATGTAATATATCGACTTAAATTTAAAAAAAATAGGTTTAAATAAATACAAGGTGCAAATTAGCTCATTACCATAATTTAAAGGTTACAAACGAGCACCGGTGCTAATTTTTGTACCATTGAAATTATGCTAATGAGCTATTTCCACAATTTACTCGACTCATGTAAGGCCAGGGAAAATATGCAAATTAGCGATTACAGCCCAGGTAACATAATTTGGTTGTGTAAACGTTATATGAACGTCGTGATGAAGCCAGATGTGAGTGATTAAAAAATGATGTAAAACAGTTACATGTTTACGGCGAAAATTAAGCGCGCGAAAGTGAAAATCGTCTGATAATAAAATTAATAGGCCTAAAAAAAACAAAAAAAACAATTGATTTCTAATCAATTTCATTTTTATACGCCTAGATTAGTACAAATCAAATTTGTAATGCCAAATTGTTTTGTATTAAAAATTTGATTCGTAATAAACCTTTTCAAATAAAATGTATTTCATTATTTAATTAGTCCATGGAAACGTTGGAAAAACGTTCTCTGAAAGTTGCAGTTAAGTTCTAGTTTGGTTGCACTTAGGTTGTGGTTAGGTTGTCATTAAAACGTTTCTACAACGTTATTATAACGTTGCGGTTTGGGTGTGATTTGGTACTTAATAGCACATACACAGCCAATCCAGAATTCCACAAATTTCACTTATTGTACAGCTTCAGAATGCTGTAAATTTGACATCGTAAATAACCTGATTAATTACAGCACTGTAATTATTAGCCAACTTGGTGTGTGTGTGTTTAGTAGATGATTGTCTAAGTCTGGGTGAGTGAGAGGTGTCCTACTGTGAAAGTGGTGTGTATCTGGTGTGTAGGGTAGAGCTCTGCCACATAAATCATCACTAAAATAGTCACTGTCGATGAGTGCTATTAATTCCTTATAGCACTCGGCAGCTAGGCTGCCTCGTGCTATAAGTCATACTAAAACAAACAACACGCAACGTTACAATAACGCTGTAAGAACGTTTTTAATGACAACCTAACCAGAACCTTAGTGCAACCAAACTACGAGGGTCATTCAATAAGTTCTACCTCCTCCCTCATAACATCGTTAATATTAATGTCAACCTCACGACATTTGTCATGATTATAGCTCCGAATCATAGCAACAAATATGAAGTAAACGATAATTGATATCTGTTTTACTTTTGTTATGACGCGGTCAAAGCCAGAGAGAGATTTTGGACAACGGACACAGAAAATTACCTTAAAAATATACACATGTTTTCGGGTGTCTTTTCGTATTGTAATGGTTAGATATAAGAGCATGATTTAAATACTGAAAACGGAAATGAATGAAAGATATCTGAGTATATTACAGTATTATCATGTATAGATGAGATTGTAAACAATATTAACTCTTAGGCTTGCAAATAGTGTACTATCAACTAAAATGTATTGCTATGCCTTTAGCATACCAGAATACTGCCATCAGTCAAATTTTCGTTGTTACAACTTAAGCCACAATGATGCCTCGAATGTTAAATATTTACCATAATAGTCACTTTATGAGTTTTACTAATGTGCAACCTTCAGAATAGTCAATCAGGTAGTCAATGATAGAAAATTATCGCTTTGACAGACATTAAATCCCTCCATTTAGCTCGATATATTGAAGATCGCTTAGTTATCATGAAAGTCAAATACCGTATGACTTTTACAGGGTTCTCTAGGGGAGGGGTAAGTTAAATGGTTGTTCTGATATGGATCTGGCTAATCAGAGGGCATATCTTTTCCAAACCAAACAGTCAACTTTATTGTTTACAGTCTGTTAAGGGGGCTGTGGACTCTCAGGTACAGCCTCCGTAAAACTGCCGTAACTTCTTCAATATTCATTTAATCTTTATAAACTTACAGTTTTTTGCAGAAAAGGGTTCAATGAATCCAACCATGATAATGAAATTGACCATTTTGGAAAAATTTATAAAAAACACGTTTTTTGACCCATTTTAGGTTTGGAAAAGATAACTCAAAATATATGTTGTTAAATGTTATCATACTAGTTTTATGATAATCCTGATAACATTCCCCAGGAGCGTTTTTTTGTTTTGTTTTAATAATCAATTATTTTTTGAGTTATAGACCAAAAAGTGCCAAAAAATGTGATTTTTTCCCCAAAAATGTGATTTTCATGATTTTGGCGGTAAAAAATCACGTTTTTTGGCACTTTTTGGTCTATAACTCAAAAAATAATTGATTATTCAATAAAAACAAAAACGCTCCTGGGGAATGTTATCAGGATTATCATAAAACTAGTATGACAAAATGTAACAATATATATTTTGAGTTATCTTTTCCAAACCTAAAATGGGTCAAAAAACGTCACGGTGTTTTTTATAATTTTTTCCAAAATGGTCAATTTCATTATCATGATTGGATTCATTGAACCCTTTACTGCAAAAAACTGTATACATTTATAAAGATTAAATGAATATTGAAGAAGTTACGGCAGTTTTACGGAGACTGTACTGAGAGTCCACACCCCCCTTCTGACATTTAGAACGGTTATAATTGACGTTGGTTTCAATGTAACAATGAATTTTGATTATATGACCCCATAAAATTCATCTTCATTGGAACTAAATTATTTCATCCTAAAACCGCTGGAGTTGGATAACCAGGGTTGCACAAAGTTGTTTCTTCCCCAGGAGCAAGGTTTTGAGCTTAACATTTCCCCACCTATACTTACAGGATTGATAAAAATCAGATTACAATATTCGATTAGATTTTTTGTTAGGGGAGCGTGAAAAAAAATAGATTTCCGCGAAGCGTGCACAAATTGTTGTGGCATTTTACGCTAAAATTGTCAAATTTTGTCTAAATTAGTATCAAAATCTGCGCGAAGCGCAAACAAAATAGCATTTTTATGCTAAAATTGTCGATTTTTTTCTAATTTTACCAAATAGACTTTTTTTGAGGGGGTGGGGGCACAAAAATACATTTTGGGGAAATGCCCTCCCCTTTCCCCCTAGCGTCGCCACTGCTGGGGAAAGCAATAAAACAATAAATACGTTAGTATGCAACCACAGCTCATAACCCAAAGTTTGCATTTTTTTCTCTTTATCTTTTTTCACTCTTTTCCCCAATACTTTTTTCTTTTTCCACTTGGCATTATTTCCCCAATTCTGCTCATTATTTCCCGGGAGCGGTGCTCCCTGCTCCCGCACTTTGTGCAACCCTGTGGATAACAAACTCCAGTGTCAGTATCATTTTTTGAATTTAAACCGTAGTGTTAAGCGTTCATCCCATTCACTTGATCACGTAGCCTCGTTCGCATATTTTAACCTGAATATTCGTGAATACGCCCGTGTCCAGCGTCGTCTGATACTTTGTTCGGAAATGTGCAATGCGTCCTCTACAGTGGCTTTAGCCGGATTACTTTTGACATTGCATTGAGGGTGGGGTTGGAAAAAAGTGTACATTATAGATCCCAGCATTTTATGAGTCCCAGTATCGACCCGTAATCAGTACTGGAACACTAACTTTGTACCAGTATCGAACGATACTGGGTGTTCCATCGAATGATCGGGGTGTTCGAACGATATACAGGGTGACTCAAAACACGTGTCCCATGTGAAACATGATTATTTTTTGGCCATGAAAATATAACAAATGTTCGTGAAATATTAGTAATAATGTTCGGCAATCCTTAACATGCTTAATGTGCCATAGCAATTTATTTTATCCATTTCGGAGCTTCCGTTATATTAATTATGACAAATCTACTCGGGCATGTTTAAATTCAACTTTGGCCACTTTCATGTGAAGAGAGTTCTTGTTTAGAATCGTCATTCAGTGTGTAATTGAATATAATCTATAAAATCGATAATAATCTACCTTAATGTTAGTAAGCTTTAGTAGTTAGTTGAATTTGAACAAAAAACATACTTTCTTCCATATTGTCCATGAGTGACATACCAATATTCTAAAACTATACATTGACATATCGTAAAATCATCATCGAAATCACAAATTTAAAACTCATTGGGGCAGTTTGCTGTGTGTAATCGCAATTGGTCTTCGTGTGATACGGATCTCAAAAGATGTGCAAAGGCCAAAATGAGTACAATTAGAGCCTTTTTGTATCATGGTTTAATAATGGGGGTACAACCCCGGGGTACAACCTCCCCCTTATTAAATCTAAACAAATAGGCAGAGTATATGCTTATTTTGGTAACAGGGTATAGCTAGAGGTCTCCCCTGTCCATACAAACCAAAACAAGTACAAACATCCCACGCATGACGTCACAATGACGTGACGTCATTGTACATTGAAATATGCCAAATTATTTTTGCCACAAAAGTTCCAAATATCCGAATTTTATCAGGTTTTTGGCTTATAGTGAGGCAAATGATATTTCTAACATACTATAAAATTCAAGACTATACTACTAAGATATATTTCAAAATGGTCCCCCCCCCCCTCCTCAAGTTGGACTAGAGAGAAAATACCCTGGCCAGTTTTTCCTACGCGCCTTAGAAACTTCAAATGTAAAAAAATGGGTTGTTTGCGAAAGCATGGGCTTATCAGACATAAGTCCATGGCGAAAGTAAAGAAAAGCAAAAGAAATGTTGTAATGCATTTTCAAAACAAACACTTGCCTACGTTTTTCGACATTAATTGAAAAATTGAAAAGCGGTGATGCTGTTGCCGATTTTCTGTGAGGGTGAAGTATCTATTGGAAGTAAAAAGCTGCAAGACTTTAATTTAATAAGGAGAGGACATTCATAATTGTTTGTTAAAAAATAATGGTATGCTATTAAATAGATATCAAAATACAATACGATGTCCCTACAACCACAACAAGGCACAAAAAAAGTCCACTAGAACGCCCAGTCTTGAGTAAACAAAAGGGAGAGGTAGATTTTAATTATTAGAAAATTGTTAGAAAATAGTAGCAAACGTTACCTAAACTACAGACGATTAGGCTATGATTTTAGCGCACATAACCCATGAGAGCAACTCTTGCGCGTAGCAAAACAAAAAAGAGAAAGCAAGTTATCAAGAGTAAATGGTCCACCCCTAATCATCTTGTTTTTTAATATTATATTAGAACAACCGGGTATTGAACGAATTGGGTATATGACCGTAGAGCAAATGAGGTTTAAAACAAATGGCCCTATTATTAGTCAAATTGGATATAGACCATGGATGGATATTGGGTATAGAACTGAATATTATACCAACTAGATAGACAACATTTAGACGAAGTTAGACCAAGGAGTTATATAATGATATTAAAAAACTCCTTGGTTAGACCATGAAAGTAAGGGTTAGACCTAGTGGGTTGACAAATCAAGTGGGTACTTTATTAGACTTTTTCTTCTTGAAACCCTAAACAAAACGGGCACAGCGCGGGTTGCCTAGGTGGTCTCTCATTTTAAAAGTAAATAGTTGGTAATAAGCTAGGGAGTCTAAAACGTCACGACTGTTGACACTCGACACTCCTTCAGAAATCCGATCGGGGCTTTGATTTCTCACGATGTCTGCGGCCAGGGTTAGTCAGGTTTGTATGTAAAATATAGTTTGTTGATATAGTGGTGTAGTAAAATGAAGTTACAATGATAAAATCTATGCATTTCTTGCAGGATGCTTACAACAATCATGACAATTAACTTATTTAGGAAAGTAAGCTTTCTTAATCTTTCAGTAACAAGAAGGTCATCAGATTTTAGTTTGGACCGCACCAACAAATTTAATATCATAGTAAAGCAGGCTTAAAGCGTATTTAAAAGCAGAAACCCATTGGTGAAAGAATGAACACCATAGCCTTATTATTTGGCCGAGTAATTTAATTTTTGGCCACGCGTTTTGAGTTGGGCCCGCAAATAGGTGGTGTTGTAACATTTGCTCGACCAACATACAAATTATTCGGGGTGTAAAATATTAATTACATGTGCTATATTGTCATATTTGGTACCAATTTGAAGGGAATAGTCATACCAATAACTCTAAAGTCAAAAACATGCTTTATGATGACTTATTAATTAGTAATTAGTAATTCACTAACTCCGATTAGCCATTTTTGCATGGTGGTGGAGGAGGGTAGCATGAGGAGGGGAGCATAAATTTTGGGCAATTTCCAAAGAAAGCTCAAAATAGGTCATAATACGTTACAGGGCGATTCCATGAAAATGTGACGGAGCAAAAAAACTTTAAAATGCTCCAAAAGATTTAATTTTACATTCATGTTGTGCAAAGCCTATGCAAACGTTCAGGAAAAAAATATTGCAACCATTGACCTTTTTTGTTAACTATGATTTTTTTTAACTTTTCTTACTTCCAAAACGGTAACACGTGTTACCGAAGCAACACTTTTTGAAAATATTTCCTAATTGATTTGATTTTAATTGATGCCACTTATAATTTTAATCCTACTAGTTAGGCCCTATTTAAAAATAGTAAACAATTTGATAAATTCATAACCACCACTCCACTATAAGCCATCAAAATGTCGTAACGCGTGAATTACCGAACTCATATTCAGTAAAACGTGCTAAAACCTTAATTTTTTTAGAGTTAGTTATCACTATTTATGGTTTATATGTTAGTTCCATTGTCAAAGTCAAACTTAATTTTAATTTAGAAATTAAATAAATAATATAAAGCTAGTAAATTATGGATGGACAAAATGTAACGCGTGTTACCGTAACACGTGTTACCGACTATTTTGCAATTTACAAAAAAGTGAGAACTTAAATTCTTGTTTAAATTATTCTAGTATTATAAACCTTGGGTAGGTACTTGCTCACAGTAGTGACCAATTGATTGCAGGTAGGTTAGTTTAAATACACAAGCAAAACAAAGTTGGGATTTTTTTTAGTGCATCTTTTTTCGTAACGCGTTACCGATATTCAGAGCGGTCTTACATTAACATGAGCTGATATTTCATATTGGTGTTAGCATGAGGATTTAGCCTTTAAGTCTTGGGTATTACAATACAAAAGATGTAAACTTCATTCAGACTACTTTTACAGTTATAGAGGGGAGAATAAAGAATGGCACCCTAAAATGTAACGCATGTTACCGTGGAATCGCCCTACAGTCAATTGTTTAATTCAGTTATTAAGTTATTACTTACTTATTATAAGGTAATAAACAGGTTACTAATTAATTATCTCAATTTAACTAATTAACTAACTAATTATTCTTAAAAAACACTAAACCACATATTTAAACGGAAATTGTTAAAGTTTATTTTCAATGTCCATTTATAGGCCTATACAGCCATACATATTTAAAAGTTCCTCACCACAAAATGACCTGCGTTCTTTGGTGCGCCTCGACACGCATTTGGTAAAAACGTGTCATTTAACGGTAAATCTGACCGCGTGCTGCTGTACTGTTATTGATTTTGAATTACAGGTAGCTTTACATAAAAGCAGCTGGTTATAATCCAGAAACTCTTTGTGTTACTGTTAATTGTATCATATAAATTGTGTATTGTAATTTGAAAATGTTATCAATTTGTTAAAGGTATTGTATCATTGCAGTACTACAAGTAATGTATTCTTCTTCTTTTCATTTGTAGATGATGAAACGTATCCCACTAATCAAGTTCAGATATGTTAAACCAGTGAATGGTGAGTTTCAACAACAACAACAACAAAGTTCTGCCACTAAATGTTCACGATCTGTTTGACAGCTATTAAAGACATGCATTTTGAATAAGTATATATATATAGCTGTCCGGATTTGGTGGGTTTTTTTCTTCAAATTTGTTCAATATCTCAGTAAATCAAAGAGATAAAGACTCATTATTTTTGATCTTATTGAGAGCAAAGACTGGCCCCCGGCATACAGCTGAGATGGAGGGGCAATACAGGTGTCCTAATAGTTTTGATACAATTAAAAGCATTATATCTCCAGTAAAATAATTTGAAATAGAAAACTGAAAACATTTGGGGAGAGAGGACACTTGCTAATGTACGGAAGTAAGTTTCTCTAACTCTGAGTGAAGCTTATAATGAATGACCGAGAGGAAGTGAGGATTAAGTTTTCCATTGTGATATCTTAAAATTTCAGATTAAAATGATCCTCATAGAGTATAGACGTTCTTCATAATTGTCTAAATTAAAGAGGGAGACATACTCGATAAACATACCATGTAAAGAACTGTGAACTTCTACATATTCCTAGATAGTGTCGGTTACCAGCAAACATTTCATTTCAAACAAGTGGAATAGGTAGTTTATTCGTTCAAGTTTATTTCACGAATGTAATAAGGTCAAATATTGAACAGCTCAGATGCATAAAGCATTTTTAATGTTTAGTCCAATGTTTGCCACATTGAAAAACTACATCACTCTCATCTCGGCTACATCGTTAGCCTCGTTTTCAGAGCACTAAATTGCTCTGAGCATGCTCAGTTGGATAGCACGGCCCTCTTTTGACGTAAATGCGCCAATTATGAATAACGTCTATTATGAACTTCAACACATACATAAATTGAATGCAAACTTATGGGGCGAGTTATGTGACCAAACCTTTCAGCTCATGTTGTTAAAGGTATATTATGTGATCTTTCCAGGAAACGCCCTCAACATCGAAAAAAAAAAATTGAAAGCAGATTTTCTTGCAGATTTACAATTCTGATCATAAATCGTATACATTCCAAGTTACAGGGCGATACGATTCTTAATTACTTCAAAATCATGGTTTTAGAGTGAAAATAAACTGTCGTGTTAACACGACAGTTTATATTTTCACTCTAAATTCACTCTAAAACCATGATTTTGAGGTAATTAGGAATCATATCGCTCTGTAACTTGGAATGTACATGTACGATTTATAATCAGAAATGTAAATCTGCAAGAAAATCTACTTTCTAAAAAAAATCATGAATAGAGGGCGCTCTCTCGAAAAGATCACATAATATGCCTTTAAAGGGTTTCAGCAAAAGGGGATGTGTTTGGTATCAATATAAATCTACAAGTTTTGTTCTATTCAATTATATTTTCAGTTTTATACTGCAAAGTATTTTATCGGATATAAAGCTTTAAACAGGTATCACAACCTTTGGGACACCCTCTACATGTACAGATCCATATACCACTCTTAATTTATACATTTTGTTGCAGTTATGGAATCAAAATATACTTATTTTTCTTTTCTTCCCCCCCCCCCTTTTTTTTGGGGGGGGGGGGGGCACAGAGGTTGACACCAGTGTGTCAAAATAACAATAGATTGTGATTTGTGAAGTTTGAAATTAATCCTGCCTGTGAGTGTGATTAAGGATCCTATCAGCATCAAAGGTTTATTGGTGTAAGACAGTGTTCATGGAATTAACCTAGCAATAAATCCTCTATTGACGAATAAAAAAGGGGAAAATGCAGTTTTATTCCGTAATGAGGTCTTTAAAACATATGAATGTCTTACATCAAGGATAAACCGCGTCAAAAGAGCAGGTCCTTATTATAACAACTTTGATATTTTTTGTTTTGTGGTTTGAATTGAAGCATGTTTTCCCAGCTTGCTATAAACATAGTATTCAAAGTTGTGCTGCCAACAAAATCAAAAATCAATTCTTTATTATAGCTTTAATACAACAATCATGATTCTGGAAATGGGAACAAAACTAAACTGTGCTGATAGGCTGACATTTGTAACAAACTATGTAAAGTAGCTATTATTCTAAATTTTTCAAGTCAAAAGACCGAAAGGTTGCCAAAGGTACCTAGGTTTGTACAATGCATGGTCCTGCTTTTATTCAACCATGTGTTTACAACTTTGGATCCCCAGTAACAAAATTTGAATTGTAGAAATCCTTTTGAAACATCCACAACAACGTCATCCACCACACCACAAAGCCCCAACCTTTTTCTGTTAAGATGCAGGCCTATATTGCATGGATGAAAGATATTGATGTACCAGCATTAGTGACTATGTTCAATGGGCCTGGCCAATCCTAATTTGTCAATGTTACCCCCCCCCCCTTCATCTTTGCCATTTTATTGAACACTTGAAACTGATTGAAAACTTGATTTAAATGATTTGACATTTTTATGTTCAATTTGATTTTGTTAAAATGTCAACAAAAAACACTTTTTAAGGGTCCATGAAACTGTAGAAGAGTTGTGCCTATAAATCAGTAACTTTAGGGGGACAATTGATGGGATATAATGGCGAGCAATTTTTTTCTCTCCATGTGGCGGTAAGTACAAATATATTAAACAATTCATTTCCCCTACTTATAGGACTCTTTGTGTTGCCCGCTAATCGTGATATTCCAACGATAGACTTGACCCAAGTCACCACACAGTCATCAGGTAATAGGGAGAAAGGAAATGAATAAATGCAGAAGTTTGTTTTTCCTTTTTTTTTGGCAGTTTAGTTGTGTTCGTATGCGTTTTGTTTTGTTTGATATGTTTGTGAATGTTTTGCTTTTTACTATCAATACATTAACCCTTACATACATGCTCCCCGGGCGTGTTTTTGGCAATGAAACTATCAGGGGAGGAAAAACTGGTCTAATTTTTGTGTATGGAACATAAGTCTCCGCATGCGTCGGGAATCAAATCCGGGCTGCATGCTTGCAAGTCGAGACACTCTGCCGACTGCGCCAATGGGTGAGCTTCACAAAACTTAACTTTTTTTTCAACAAGATATAGACCGTGCGGCTGCGCGGTACCACAAGTTAGTAGCATAGGGATTTGTAGTGTGTACGGGATGGTTAGGGTTTATGTAACCTCTATCACACTTAAAATCTTTTATTGGAAATGTTGTGATATTTCTTCTTTTTTACACCTCGGTGCTGTACTACTTGTTTAACACACCCACCCCCTCATTTAGGGTGTATTTTGTACCTCAGAAATACATGTTTGCGGGTGTCTACAAATCTTTGGTCATGCATGCTTATAGCATTATACTTGACCTAATGCTATGGACGATGGCCAGGCGAAGCATTGGCGGGATAATGCATTAGAGCCAGCCCTTGAATTATGATTTGCACCAAGACATTGGGCACCAAAAGGCACAGTAATGTGCATAGCATATCAAGTCAGTACATATGAGAGGCGAATGTGATGACATTTATTTGCTAATTAATATTTGTTGCTGCAAAGCCAAGATGAAACTAACTTGCAAACATGCAATCAGTCATCGAACTAATTCTGATTCTTGTGTAGGCCACTGGATGTGCACCGTAACCATAGTTACTTGTCCATGTCATTATACAAAAGAGAGGCTTTGCTTTCTACTAATACAATTTCACTTTTTGTTCACATGCAATCTAACCCACTATAGTCAGTTTCATAATGTTATTGACACAATTCCAGCAATGTGTGCATACATGCATATAAACACTGAAGTGCGTATGGTACGAAGCATTCAAAATGATGACTGCATGTCCTGATTGGTCAATCGTGAAATCACCACGCGCATGCATGCATAGTTGCAAGGGCGTAACCAGAGGCCTCCCTCCCCTGCTAGAAGGGCTTGCCCCTTCCTGATGCTCCCCAAATGAAATGACTAACTCTATGTACTATAATACAAAAAAAGAGTTGGTAATGCCATCCTGATCACAGGCCTGTCCCCCTCATGCCCTTCAATTGAAGACCCTAGTTACGCTACTGCATAGTTGTTTGCGCGTATTATGCATTTGGACACAGCAACAAATCATGTTCACGTAAATAAAGCTTGAATTTCGTCCATAGCATTATGACAGTGACTATATTGATTGATGCAATGTCATTGTACCACAATGGTGTTGCGCCTTCTTCCACACATATGTTGTGCCATCATATTTTCAATGATTCATGCAAGAGGACATCTGGTGACACTTCGTAGGGTTAAGCAAATCATTACTAAAATAATGGTTGAACGGCCACTGTAATAACACTAATGCTTTATTAACCTGTTTATGCACATCCTCTTGTATACTGTAAAAGCTGAAATTTTCCTGGTGGTTTTATTTTCACCCTTTTCGCACAGAATATTTTTCCGCGAAAATTATAACACACAAAAATATTGTTTTCAACATTCATGCAGTGCATCCAGAAAGTCACCCGCGAAAAAAACAATTCGCGAAATGTCTATGATATAAAAATGCACGAAAATATTGGCTTTTACAGTACACTAGCAACCAGAAGAACATGTATTATTAGGAACTTGGTTGTGGTGTCAAAATCATCCCATGTATTATTTGAGGGCAATGTTTCACTATGAGTTGAACAAATGTGTTGATGAATCTCTTCTCATTAATAAATTCATGTTTCTTACAACATCTGATTATTCAATGACATGGAAAAATCATGTGCCTTCTTCAAATCCCCATACACATTTCAAATTGGAAATAGCTCATAATTAATAATAATAATAATAATTAATCAACCTCATCATATAGCCAATGTACTCCTATGGTGGGTAGTCTGCCAATTTTGACTTCCTTTCAAAATAACCTTCTCTATTGTTTGTCAATGGATTCACCCAATCAAAACTAATCCCAATATTGTCATTAGTCTTTCATCTTTCATAGATATTGACACTTCATATCTTTATTCATCTTCAAAATAATATATTTAGGATGGACATTTAGTTTTATTTTGACACCTTGACTTTCATATTTTAAATGGAAACCATCAAAATTTTCAATCTTAGTACCTTCTCATAGCACCCAAACATGACCTTGGCATTACTACAGTTCTATTCATTTCATCATAACTTAGCATTTTTGTCGAGCTAATTTGACTTTAAATTAACTAAAAATGTCAATGCGAAAAATTTAAATTACTGAATATTGTTATAAATGTTTTCCTTTTAAATAATTACGTCTCTCAAATATCCCAAATTCATTTAAACAAACCACTATAAGAACTTTCCATTAATTTTATAACCCAAGAATACCAAAAAGCTAGTACAGTAATTCAATGGATTCCCAGTGATTTCTCTCAATTTGCAGCTTGCAAGGTGTCCTAATGCTTTTGGTTGCTAGTATATTAACACAAGACTTGAGTCATATACAGGCCAGGTATCCTGTTATGATTGTCACAGATCTAGTGAAGATTTTGCTTCAAGTGACTCTGGTCAAGTCATGCACCACCTTTATGGCAGTCAACAACTAAATCCAGAGTCATATCAAGTTAAATCACATCAAGTCATCTCATATCGAGTCAATGGGCCATTTGTTTTTGGGCAAATATTATGCAAAGTGATCAAGTATGCAATTGTTTGATCAGTTCCAAATTGGCAAAGCCTTCTTACAGCAGCGAATGAATACAGAAGGACACGGGCACACAAGAAGACAACCAGCGCACTGTGCATCATATGCGTGAGCGAGACACATGGTGCGTGCGACTTAAATGGTGTGTGTGTGGCCATAACCATGCGTGTACGCTTGGATTACTTTTGAGCGCGAAGAGATAAACTGAATATTTTTTGCCAATTTGGAACTGATTTAACTATAGTATCATCAAAATCTTGCATATGTTGTCCAGTCCGTCAATTCAAAAGTCACCAACATGCACTATATATAAGAATCCCATATTTAAAGTTTGACAATTAATTTCTAGCTATATACTGTTTTAAAGTTTGTGAACATTGAGCAACCACACATTAAAAATTCAATTCACTTTTATTTTATAATTCACAGGACTATCTCAAACAATTGGTATATCTAGCTCAAGCTCCGCCCCTGCTAGTAAACATCGTGAACCTGCCATTGAGTTCCATCAAGTACCGCAGAAATACAGACGGGCTGTGATCAGCGATTTTGAAATGGACACAATAAATGTAAGTGGTCCTTTTAGTACCCTAGAAAGATTATGTGGGGTAATTTATTAGAGAGAAAACAATAGCATCGCCTTCCTTCCTAATCTCTTGGAAACTGACCAAGGTTTAAAGGGTGTTTGACCTGCATCAGTGCATATGCCTTGTGTACTATATAGGTTAAGTTAATTAGGGATTAAATCATGTTTCAGCGTTTGTGCATCACCAATCGACAACGGTGTTCAGGTGTCTGTGTGGTGAAACTGGATTTAAACCCTTTCAACAATGACCAGGGATTTGAACGCCAATTCATAAATAGACAATGCAAATAAGAACATAGTTTAATTGTACTTCATTATTAACAATTTCATTCAATTGTCAAAAAACACATACAACTGAAATGAAAACAGTGTAATGTAAACAGTTGACACAACCATTCCAAAAACAACATCGCTTAGCGCGTAAACACACAATCCGCGTGGAATGGTTTGATCGGTTGTGCTGGTTGCCCATAGCAGCGATGTTTAACTCAAATTGACAACACTTTGCTACTGTACTTAAGGTATGGGGGAGTTGTTGAACATAGGATAAATAGAGGTATTACTTTGATAAATCTCTGATCTCAACAATAGCGAGTACAAACAATGGTGTAAATTGTGTATATATTATTTTATGCAGGAGAAATTTATTAAATGTCTTAAAATTGTAGGGTAGGTATATACACCTAGCACATAAAGTCCCTGACCAGGTGCTTTGAGGTTGGCTAATTCAAATAGATAATCGGTACCAAAAATTTGAGATAAACATTAAATGAGCAAATTTCTTCTCTTCAGTTTGATACCTCATTCAACAAAATTGTCTAGGTGTATACTTAAACTGACATTTCTTGTTTAGAGGAAAATTTCTGGAACACAAATACTTTTTTAGTTTTTTTTAATTCTTTATAATTTCCACTGGTTGGTGCTTTTTGTTTCCCCAATCAAGTTCTTTTGACCGACCATTGAAAACCAAACTCACAAGTGGCGATTGAAAATTAAGAATACATAGTCTCCACCAATGACTACAGCTGATAAAATAATGTCGCGAGAAGTTCTCACAGATATCCAATATCTTCAGTTTAACATATTTTATGGTTTTTTTTGTTTGTTTCATACACAGAATGGAGGATATGACTGACGGAGATAGAATCATCAAATTATATGTGTGTATATGTATAGCAGAGTATATTGATCAACCTTCAAAAACAACGCTATATGTGATGACCTGCCCATGAAGACCAGCTGTATCAACCCACCATTCGCCTGCATGCAGAGTTGCATTGAATAAACTCTTTTTATGTATGTTGCATCGTGACAGCTGAAAATATTTGTGCAAAATGTACCCAAGCCAGTTTCGACTACTTTAATGTTTAAAGTAATTGCTATTCGACAGATCAATATGGCTATCAATTTTTGTCACCGTCATCATTTGATTTTTAAAATGATCCAAGGAACTTATACTTACATACTTTTTGCACAAAGATCTTAATCTTTCAGTTTATAGCCTAATTGGAGTGTGATATGCTGCCTATCTGGTGCTGTATTCTTTTTATATCAGTTTCTGTATATTAAAATTACATGGCAAAATGAATAGTTGTTATATACTCACTGCATGTGTTGTGATCCAAGCAAAATGAGTCTGAAGTAAAAATATATAATTTTTTAAAGTTTTCTACTTCATCGTAGTTATTTGTAAAGTTACACATTTTCCGAAAATTCTATTGCAAACAAACACTTAATTCTAAGATACTGTATGAGATATTGAAGGATTTTCAAAAAGATAGACAACAAAATACTATCCTTTATGTGGTAATGTCTCAAAATCGTTATTACAGACTTTTGACTCATTTTGCTGGATCACATCACATATCGATATTTGGCAAGGATAAACCTCATTGTCCCCTGAACATGTGTAAAACAAGCTTCCTATCAAACATCTGGGCGGTTTTGTATTAAACATGTTCAATGGCCAAATCATATAGGATGTTTGTCTAGTGTAACAATGAGTATGGTTGCAGCTCATTTTTTTTTTAAATTTTAAAAGTCAAATAGTTTTTAAAAAGAAACTGTAAAATCACACTGTGAAGGAAACAGTAACATTTTGAAATACATGGCATTGATTAAAATATATAAAGATTCAATTGCAAATTTTGTTGGAGGGTACACAACCATTTACCCCAATCCTAACGTAAAGGTCGGTATGCACAAAATAAGTAAACCAGGGCCCTATTGCATAAAAGATGAGATTCATTTAAGTTTTCAACTCTTCTTAGGAAAATTGTTTAAGATTTGTGAGTTGATCTTCATGATATAGACCCTAGGTAAAACTTTAGATCTTGGCCCTTCATCATGAAACTCAATTAACAAAGGATTCTTAAATATTCTTCCTAACCAGGTTTAAGAAGAGTTAAGAATAACTCTTCCTAAAGATTAATCTTAACATTTATGCAATAGGACCCAGCTGGTCTAAGTAAATTAAACTAAGTTACTAATGCAGAATGAGCTCCTCTAAGCATAAAAATATCCATTCATGGAGGACTATACTTTATTTAGAACTGGTTTTTAGTTGGACAGGTCCAGGATACTTTCTGCAAACAAGATCAATTTTTATACTTTACTAATGTTTTCAAACTGTTTCTCTGTTACAGTAAACACATGTTATTTATATTATGACAAAGCTCATGTGTACAGTACATCAGAAAATGTGTTAATTTCAGTGTTCACACATTTTCAAGTTATGCCAAATTGAAGTATTGTGGAAGCTGTTCAGCATTTTGTCTTCCTTGATAAACAAGGCGAGTCAAAAAGAAGTTGACAAATATTGATAATCTTTCTCCAAAAAGACCATGGAAATGGAAACACCATTGAATCATGTATAAAAAGAGCATATATTCTTCCACTCATCTGAAGACAAAAAAATCACAAAAATTGATCCTTGCTATCAGGAGTTATGTATGTTTTAATAACATGAACCCATTTCGGCAGCTGTCCACAAAATGTGGTTTGATAACTCCCGGGTAGCATAGGATTTAGCATTCTGTGGACAGCTTTAAAAATGGGTTCTTTTTTATAAAATAGGCAAAACTACTGATTGCAAGGATCAATTTCAGCGATTCTTTAAAAAAAAGAGGAAAAGTTGAAGAATTATGCTCGCTCTTGATACATGCTTCATTGGTGTGTCAACATTGTTTGATTTTTTTTTATCAAATATGATCAATCATGATCAACTTCTTTTTGACTCGCACTGTAGTTCAGAACTTCGTTAACACTAACACTGTTAACACAAAACTCCCAAAACCACAAAATGGTTTTTCAAGTCCTAACATACTTAAACAAGGTCATTCAATAAGTTCTACCTCCTCATTCATAACATCGCTAATATGACATTTGTCATGATTATAGCTCTGAATCATAGCCACACATTTATGATAACTGATATCTATTTGCTAGTGAGAGATTTTGGACAACAGGAACGAAAAATTACCTTCAAAATAAAAGTATATTTTGGGTTTATTCTCTATATTGTATGGTTAGATATCAGAACATGGTTTTAATACCAAAAATGGAAAACAATGGATGATATCTAGATATAATACAGTTTTATCATAAATAATTTTATAAGCCGATAGGGGAGAGTTAAGTCCTAATCATCAGATGGCATTATTATTCATATCAAATCGGTCACTTTTATTGTTTATAGTCTGTTAAAGAAATATATGAAATTGAAAGGTACGTTTGGTCTGTTAGAATCGGGAAATGATAAGCACTTTGGAGATATTTTGCTGATTTCCATCCATTTCAGTCACACTAAATGGATATTCAGTTTTCGCTGCATCTCAAAAAAAGTAGAACCAGTACTCCGACAGATTCAATCATGGAATATGTTGTAAGACTAGCTTGAATAATAATAACAAAGTTATGAGGTAGGAGGTAGAACTTATTGAATGACCTCGTGTAACTTGATACACAAAGGTTCCTGTCAACACAAATTCAAATTTGAGTCACAAAAAAACAAATGTGTTAATGAGGTTCCTCTGTATATTGTGCTTGGGACACACTTCCCAAGTGTTAGGTGCAAGAACAGCTTGACATTTAATGTAGCATTAAGATTTTAACTTTACCAATTAATTCAGAATTCTTTTTGCCAAATATTCTAATTTTGTGTTATTTGAGACGAACTTCAATGAACAAAAAGTGTAACAATTATTCAATATTGAGCACAAGGTCATATGTGAAACGGAACTTATTAGATTGACCACAAAAAAGATCAAAAGTGTCTGTTCTGAAACATAATTTGCATGTCTATTCAGAGCAGATGATTGAATAAAATATAGGACCATCTCATGACATCACAGCGTACACTAAATATGAATGTGTATTACATAAAACGTTGGTTTTTTTACAAAATGAAAAAAAATGAAACATTTTTAATTCATTTTTGTGTTTTGTAAATCATTCATATGTGCTCAGTAATTGATTTCATGACATATACTGCACAATTATAATAAGGTTATTTTGTAAATGTATACTTTGAAGGTGTTTTGCAATTATGCTATAATGTGAAGCGATCAAGCAAAATCAGTCTGAAGTAGGATGTATCACGTTTTTAGTTCCTTATGATTGTTCAAACCATATTTGCAAAACTACATTTGGCAGCAAACCCCATTGAAATTGGACCATTGATTTTAAAGATATGAGCAGTTGAAGGGTTCCCAAAACAATAAGAAACAAAAGAAATTATTTCCTTTATTTGACTATATCTCAAAATCAATATTTCCGACTTCGACTGATTTTGCCTGATCACATCACATATTGGGTTTTGTCACAAAAAGATCCTTGCATCAGTAATAATGTTTATATTACGTAACAACTAAGAAGGCTGACAGGACAAACATATCTTAGCCGTATCTGGTAGATGCATTTTCTGTGACTAAAACATTAGAAACAAAAGAAAAGGAATTGTATTTAGCAAATTTTAATATGAACAAGTTTGCCTGATGAAGATTATACATTGTATAGAAAATTTGCTAAAGCCATTTCCTGTTGCTTCGTTTTTAATCCCAATGTTAATATTGCTAAGCTTGTATTGTGTGCGGTAATACATGATCTGCAACGACATTGCAAGTGACAATATCCAACTAAAGAGTTAATATGCGAGATGAGCTATAACCATTTTGAACGATCTGAGAATTCAGCAAGCAAAACATCTCAAATTAAATATAATAACATTGTACGATACTTGCATTATAATTTAGGCTCTTAATTTGTGTGTGTGCGGTACTTTTGTATTAGTGGTCTCATCAGTTCTAACAATGGAATTTATTTCATTGCATCTGATGAATACATCAACTGTTTGTATGTCAGTTGATATTTCATTTTCTGACAGGTTTTATTTTAATTTGTATAGAATTATTTAGCAATATTGCAATAAACTATTGTATTGTTATGACTGTGTGACACATGCATCTGTTTCAGTTCTGTTGATTAAGTTGTGTTTCATAGTGTTATAATTCAGTGTTATAAAATAGACACGACAAAAAACAAACAAAAAAGTCTGCGCGTGCCTGCTACAGCATTTATTCGATGATGTCATCGTCCGAGCTGATGTGGGTATGAAGCAGTGTTGACAGCTTAGCTCAGTGGTTAGGAGGTAGTATCCCGGGGGGTTACAGCAATTTGTTAGGTAACAAATTCATACTTTGTCCCCCTCCCCCGGTGTCTACACAAAAACATAGCCTGGCTGATTAGGGTTAAAAGAGAGGTCATAACTGTAAGTCTGATCATCCTATAATATAATTGATATAGACCATTGAAGAATTTTGTTGGCTTCATTTCGATACCTCATTTGCATTACAACAAGACTGAATCGTGTAAGATTGACGATTTTAGAAAATTGGTCAGTTTCAAATGTCACAATTTCTTTTTATTACACACACATTGCAATTTGCAATGCAGGCAAGGTTTATCGATCCCCGCTTTACTGATGTATCCGTGGAATAATCAGGCGGTGCTTTTTCAAATTAAAATTTCAGCATGCATGCATGCCGAAATTTCTAAAAAACTTTTTAAAACAAATTATGAATTAAAAATATTCAGAAAACTGGCATCTCTGAATTTCAGAGATGCCAGTTTTCCAAATTTATTCTGATTTCTGAATTTCTGATTCCAAAAAATCTGAAAGAATACTTCTGTAATTTCCTTTTTAAAAGGAATTTTTGTATGCGTATCGCACGACAAATGGACTTGTTTGTGTTTAAATTTGCGATAGCGTAAAGCTCTATGTCCTGAGACGTAGAACGAACGTTGACTTAAGGATAGCTTTCATTTTAGAAAATGGTATTCACGTATGGATAATACTGGATTCAAAATAGCGCGATAACTCAAATGATGAGGTCATGCTTCAAATTAAACTGAATGATGATAAAAGATAGACCATCAACTATAACAATATCTGCACTGGACCATGTGCACAGTCCGTGATGAATAGCTGTAGTGCCGTGCTTGCTATCTCTTTAGTTTATACATATTAATTAGTCTCATAGTTTTCCAAATTTATTCCGATTTCTGAATTTCTGATTCCAAAAAATCTGAAAGAATACTTCTGTAATTTCCTTTTTAAAAGGAATTTTTGTATGTGTATCGCATGACAAATGGACTTGTTTGTGTTTAAATTTGCGATAGCGTAAAGCTCTATGTCCTGAGACGTAGAACGAACGTTGACTTAAGGATAGCTTTCATTTTAGAAAATGGTATTCACGTATGGATAATACTGGATTCAAAATAGCGCGATAACTCGAATGATGAGGTCATGTTTCAAATTAAACTGAATGATGATAAAAGATGACCATCAACTATAACAATATCCGCACTGGACCATGTGCACAGTCAGTGATGAATACCTGTAGTGCCGTGCTTGCTATCTCTTTAGTTTATACATATTAATTAGTCTCAGTTCACGCAAATCCCTTGACAATAATCTTGTTGATAACCTTTTTTTCAAATTCTAGCATAAAGACCATGGGCCGTATTCTCGTACTAAACACGGTTTTAGCTTAAAATCGTGTCTAACTAAACGCGTGTTTAACTAAAACGCGCGTTTATCTTTTAAACAACGTGTTTAACTAAACACGGCTTTAAACTCGGTGAATCTCGTTCCCAGGGTCGTTGTGCGTTACTGTATAGTATGTATACAGGTATTTGTTGTTGTTGAATAGGTTACAATAGATATCGACTGAATACCTCAAACGCACATGTATTTTTAATACTACACAATATGCTTACAGCGGGCACGGTTGAGGAATCATTCAAGGCATACAGTTCGTGTATTTGTTTAGTTAAACGCGCCTTAAACTACCCCCATACCCATGTTTAAAGTTAGACACTTTTCAGTTAGTTAGACGCGTGTTTAAGTAAAACAAATGTACGAGAATCGCGTTTAGTTAAACGCTGTGTCTAAAGTCAAAGTTAGACGCGTGTTTAGCTTAAAACCGTGTTTAACTACGTACGAGAATACGGGCCCATGTCACCTCATTGTTGATCAACAATGTTAGGTGCCCAGTTCCATCGGGGATACTATTCATTTTGGGACAGAAAAGTCCTAGTAGACACCCATGATACTGCACATGCATAAAAAACAAGTCTCTTTTTAATTTTTTTTTATTATGATACATAACTGATCCCAGAGAGCTCTGGATCGTCATTTGACGTCATTACAATACCGTCATCAAATATGTAAATGCTAACCAGGAAAATTAAGGTCGCATGGGCGGATTTAAGCCCTGATTTGTCAACATCCTTCTGAAAATATTCAATGGAATTATGTAGACTCGCATAAAGTCCGTCAGACACAAACTACGATGGTACAAGGTACATGTTTAAAGGAAAGTGACAAAATGAATTCAAAATTGTACCAAATAAACAATTGGATACCTTGTTGTTTCCCTGGTTCTATTCCATGCATGGGGGAACATGCATACTGTTGTAAACGGATGACTGTTGTTTTTGGTTTTTGTAGTGCATGCAGCATGGTTTATATTATGGACACCCCTTTGAACTGGCAGGTAATGCGCATGCATGCCAGCAGGGCAAACTTTTGTTTGACAGGCAATGCGCAGGCATGATGTGACGTGACATCGTCTAGAGGCAAAGCCTTTATACATTTACAATTACTGCCACTCATATTCATCCATTATATAGTAATCTATGTTGGGCCCTTGATAAAAAGATTCAAATTACAAAAGGAAGCTTTTGTAGACATGGCGTTATGCCAGTAACACCTTGCTATGTGACTGCTTTATTGAATAACATTTCCTTCAAAAACATCATATTATTAATATGTCAGTCTAGTTTAATTTTCTTTCTGTTTTAATGTTTGCAATACATTATCTTTGCAACAGACGTTCTATAAATACTAAAATACAAATGATTAATTTGCCTTAGTCTCATTAAAATCATATAGCTTATTTTGATTGCTAAATAACTACAAGGTCACATTAGAGTCGCCCAAAGAGGCCCATGGGAATTTATCAAGTTTTGTGCAATTGTGTACACAGTGGTGATTTAATTAAGTTGTCTGGCTTTGTCTTATTTATAAAATTATGGGTAAATATGATAAGGTATAAATAAATGAGAAAATGAAGTTGATATGGTACTTTAGAAGAAGCTTAGTCCAATAAATCACTGGATTCAGCTGTTTTTCTTGCGTTTAAATAGTTTTAATATTGGATAAAAACATTCCATACAGTCACAACTTAGCTCACATCATAATATTCAAAAGTTCATGTAAAAATGGGGAAAAAGGTTACGCAAACTTGTTTTTTATTTGGCCTAAGCGATATGTTAGTCTATAGCTGCCTGAGCTAGTCTGCCTGAACGCTCAGCAGGTGATAGATGAGTGAACCGTGTGCTTGGAGTAATAAGGGTTCACTATAATATAACAACAAAGTGCGAAACAGTAACCACTCTGATACCTCACTCACAAACCGAAACATAAATATTAATTTCTATATAGTATACAGCACCAATCATATGGAATGTCAAAACTCCATTTCTTTTGATGTTATGTTACAGGCATTGTAGGTATATGCTCTACACTCATAACACCAGGAACATTTGAAGAGTTATTTTTCAAATGTTCAATAGTACGACAGAATCTTAGATCTGTATTGAAACGCCTGTTGTGTGCATGTGCACCAGGAAAATTAAGGTCGCATGGGCGGATTTAAGCCCTGATTTGTCAACATCCTTCTGAAAATATTCAATGGAATTATGTAGACTCGCATAAAGTCCGTCAGACACAAACTACGATGGTACAAGGTACATGTTTAAAGGAAAGTGACAAAATGAATTCAAAATTGTACCAAATAAACAATTGGATACCTTGTTGTTTCCCTGGTTCTATTCCATGCATGGGGGAACATGCATACTGTTGTAAACGGATGACTGTTGTTTTTGGTTTTTGTAGTGCATGCAGCATGGTTTATATTATGGACACCCCTTTGAACTGGCAGGTAATGCGCATGCATGCCAGCAGGGCAAACTTTTGTTTGACAGGCAATGCGCAGGCATGATGTGACGTGACATCGTCTAGAGGCAAAGCCTTTATACATTTACAATTACTGCCACTCATATTCATCCATTATATAGTAATCCATTATATTGAAACGCCTGTTGTGTGCATGTGCCAACCATGCGCATATAAATGATTGTCCACTGGCTAAGGATTTTGACAGCGAATATAATTGATCCCACATGAGAATCAAAAGTGACATCAGCACGTATTCCGGTGATAGATACGGGATTTCGTCGGAGATCACATGAGTACATTTGCTAGTGTATTATAATCATGCACCCTACAATACAGTCATCAAAAAAGTAACAGACCAGGAAATAAATGTGCTCATACCTCCAAAACTATAGCTCCTACGTATAACTATTACGTCATAAATGTGTAAAGAAATTTCTTCTGAATTGAGATATTACACCTGAAGATTGACTATATATATGTCCAAAACCAAGTTCATTTTTCATTTTGGCATTTGGTTCTTCTACACACAGCTTTAGTGTAGAAATAGGCAGATTATTGGTTAACTGGTAACTACAACTCACCGGTTGATAGAAAGATGGGGATTGGGGGATGCTTCTATCCATCCCATACACATACCTGTCACACTATCCTGCGTGTTCAAAACCCAAGTGCGAAAAAAAACCCTGCACTTTGTTTCAATCTTTTCAGTGTAGCATTCAATTGTTAACCAATCATCGCGAACAATGTCTCTAATTTAATATTTGAAAGTTGGAACCTTATTATATTTATAGTTATGAGCATATTTATTACCTGGTCAGTTACTTTTTTTGGCGGACTGTAAATAAGCTGGGATAGAGTATAATATCCCTATATATGCTATATTGTCATGACACTTTGCGGTCTGATAATCGATGCACTCGAAGCCTGCACAGGATTGGATGGAAGTATCTTGATAGGAAGATTCCAAACTAATGTATCCACGGCAACGCCTTCTGGCCCTTGCCATAAGGAACTCTCCGATTGGTCAGCAGGCAGCACCTGATCTGGTAGAGGTTCTTTAGCAGTGATAAATTCAAAATGGAGTCGCCACTTCAAGCAAACTGGAATTGGAAACACAAAACATAATAGCGAGAATATAACCATATAAAAACATATTTTAATAGTCGTATTCCAAAGTTTGAGTTGCATGCATAACTCCAATGGTTCTCAATTTTGAAGTACAAGGTGAAATGAAATTTGCCCATTGAGTAGTACACAAACTGACCGAAGGTTAACCACCTTTGGTAGTAATTCACTGCATTTTGGCCAATAAATTCTATGGAACATATCTTGCATCAAACATTTTGCAGAAATAATGAGAAAAATATGGGGTTTCGTCTGATATTATAATATTTTATGTGGAAAAAAAGCTAAAGTGATTGGAAGCTCCACCTTTAAAATATCACTATTTTATACCTTTATCAGTAATAAATCCTGAAGTGGTGTTTAGTAGTATTGGTAATAAGACCAGGGAGAAGACAATGTTGGTTACATGTAGGTAGAATCTGTGGTGTTTTGATATGGCGGCTAGTCTCTCATAATACCCTCCCATTTTCTTCCCTTCCTTACCTAAATCAGTAATAAATCCTGGAGTGGCATGTAGTGGTATGGGCAATACCATATGTGACCTGGTCATATGTAGGCAGAATTCCTGGTGTTTGGATACGGAGGTGATACCCTGATAATGCTGAGCGCGGAATTCATCTGCTATATGCTCATCGCATTGAAGAACAACGGAATACTGCATAACAAAAGAAAACCCCAATCATATCAGGGTCAATATCATAGTCAGTGCGGTTATCATTTTGCTCATAGGCACGGTCGTCATTACACTGGTAGGCAGCAACCAGCTCTAAGGCTGACCAACCAGCACTCTCGGGCTTGCTGACCAGCTCTCAAGGTCTTGCTGACCAGCACTCAAGGTCTTACTGACCAGCTCAACAATGGGAACACAGTACCTTTTGCCTTTCATAACAACTGGGAAATGACCCATCAGATAATTTGCAAGAACCACAATCATAGAAAAAAGGTGTTCAAACACCGACCCTAATTGCCACGCTTATTGGACCATAACAGACACGCTATTTGAGTCACGTGAAAATTGAAACTTGTTTCTGGTAGCCTAAAGTATCTATCCCCTTACTCATATCCCTCCCCCTTCCCCACCGATCAATGTTGCGAGGCCCTGTGCTGATGATGGGCAAATTGTGGGATTCAACATTGATCAGGGGGAAGGGGGAACACTTTACATTACACCTACAAAGTGTTTGAACACTTTTTTTCTAACATTGCAGTCTAGTGACAATCCTGCTCATAGGAATTTGATAACTAGCTAGACTAATTCCTTTCCATGCCATCTATCATTTACACATTGGCACTAAGGATCAAAATGGAGTACTGATCAGCTAATACATAATCATGATCTAATTCACACACGACCGGGGTGTGCCAGAAGTAGGGTGGGGATTCCTTGACACACTCTCCTCAGCTTGAATTCAAATCAAGTGATTTGATGTTGATGCTGGTCACACATGTGCATCACATGTGCTATTCTTATAGACATTTTAAGAATTTTGAAACAATTTTTCCATTATTTCTCAGTCCATATGATTTTATATCAGCTGATTTTACAGGGATGCGGCTGTGTGTTTAAAATCAGGTACCAAGTAAATACAGTACTCACAGCTTTAAATAAGTTTTTCTCAAAATGCCATTTATGGACATACACTGTAGGCGGGTCTGGTTTTAAGCCCTCGATATTATGAATTGAGATGGTATAATTAAAAATTAACATTCAAAAATTGAAATTGAAAAGAATAATTTCATTTTCAAAGTGAATTTATATTTCTTCAGCATTTTATAACTATTATTGTTTCAAAATAAAATTTTAGGTCTTACACCTGTAAATTCCTGTGGCAGACGTAATTCAATCATCAATAAAACAAACAATCCATGTGGACAAATTTACAAACCCGAAGTCACATTTTATTCAAGTTTGATTCAAAATATTCACATTCTACTTCAAACAAACCATGTGGTAAAAATATATCTCTGTTCTAAATTTTGGTGAGTAAGTAAATACTTTTTTTGTTACCTGTAAACATGGAATGGTGGAAATTGAGAAGTCTATGGTTCCAATAATATCTTCCCCAAGTTTGAAGGCTGGCTTAAACAGGCAGAATCTAGCCACTGTGCCATTAGGATTACTAATATTGTATGAGTCTGTGGAAGAGAAGGATGAAAAAGAATAACACGTATAAAAAGAATATTTTGGTACGATGTAAATTAGATCTTTAAAAGGATGTAAACTCCTCACAAAAAGTTCGGAAACTTTTTCAATCACCAATTTTCCGGATATTTCGTAATGTATTCATATTGTGTTTCCTCTCTGTGAAAAGCTGATGTGAACCTCTTTTCAACGATACCCCATTTGTAGCAATCACTTTTTCAGTGCTCAGCAACTTGCTTGAGAACATGGTGAGGTCACAATCTGAATGTGCCAAAATCATAACTATTTGGTGCTCAAAAGTCAATAGAGCATCACTCTACACTGGACTTGTCAATGTAACACTTCAGTGATCAAACGATACAGTTGTTCTTTTGAGCTCAAAATAGTGGCTTTATTCATGTTCAGCGGAAAGAGCACTTACAAGGATATGATAGATGTGTTTTGGCCCTTGAACATGTTTAGAGCAGACTGCCCCAAGGTTATACATAATAGGGAGAATGATTTTAAAATGCTGAAGATAAAACAGCGACGATAAATTACTTTCTAATTAACATTATCATAAAATCACAAACTTTACTGGTTACAAATACATTTTTAAAAAGAGCCACTCACTGGGACTTTTTCTTGATGTGACTGTTGCTAGGATCTGTACAGCAGTGTCTAGTAACGTATTCTTGATCTTCTGATCTTCTAAGAATGGGTTACTTGTGTCTACTTGATGCGGATGATCTTCGTCTTCCATAAAGCTTGTGTCACCTAAACCTGATGTGGGAAACGGAGAAGTAAAACATCTTTCATTTCAAGGATTTAGCATTGTTGTGATAACTTGAAGTAAGCGATTTGACAATGATCTATCTAGACTTTTATCACCTCTCTTCATGATTTATCTTGACTAGAGTCACTGTGGGCTATAATTCACGGCTGTTTGATCCCACATAATTTGTCCGATTTATTCTGAGAACACCGTAACTTGCTGGCCCGGTTCTGGTTTTAACTGATTCAAGTACCTGAATATACTGGCCATATTTTGTAGAAATTTCAGAACATTTGTTTGTGCCATTTCTGAGAAATAGAGCTTTGAATATTATTATTTACTATAATAGCGCCCTCATCGGCAACATTTCCCATAGAGTTACATGTAAAATGTCTGTAAAGTAGAAAATGCAGATAATTTAAAAAGGGCTCGTACAATTTTCTTGAAATTTTCACCGTATACTCGTATTCATTAGCGCTACCTAAATCAGGTAAAACCATAACTGGGCCACTATGTAATCTTTTTTTATTCCATGATTTTAATTATAAAGCGGACAGTCAAACAGCCGTGAATTTGATTTGACTTGAGCATATGTTTCAAAGTCCTGCTCCCCCCCCCCCTATAAAAATAATTGGTTTGCCTCCAGTCTGGTGCTAAACTGACTCGAGAAATAATAATTATTCAAACTTAAATTTGTTGAGATAAGTGTTTTTTCTGTCTATAACACTTAAATACAAATAGACTTCAACATGTTTATATTTAGGTGTTTATAGAACCAATTACTTTTTACTTGGTTGCATTAGAAAAAATAGCAAATTGACTATAGACAGAACTGACCTGACTTGTGTGAAAATTAAGAAAGAATTTTTGTAACTGGAGTCCAATGTGACATGATATATCTGAGGTTTACTTATTTGGTCACAGTACTTGGATTTTGAGTGAGATTGACAGTGATTCCTTGGAAAATGGTAATTACAATCATTGGTCTTTAAACTTTTTATCTAATAGTTGACAAACTATGAATCATGCAAGTATTAATAAACTATTTACTTTTCCTCCTCGTGATCTATTAGGAAAAATAAGGCACATTACAGGGTGACTCTTACATTTTTAATGTCTTATTGTTTGTACAAAAATATGTCCATTATTCTTTTACTTTACTAATGGGAAAGGGACAGATAAAGACTTTTCTGCACACTACCATGCAAATGTATCTGCATACTTACCATATAATACCAGCACACGGAATGGTACTCTCAGTAACTTGATGGGCGAGTTGACTCTTTGTGTTCCTATTGTGACTTTATACGAATACTTGACTGCTTGACCTCGATATGACGGTGGTGCATCACTGGGGATTGTCTCACGATACACAACTGCAAGGAGGGAAAATAAAGGCAGACATACAAATCTTTATAAACAGCTTCAGATTTTGCACTTTATTTTATAATATGATGTTGCTATTTCAAAAGTTTACATTATGCAAAATTTGTGTTAAATGGAGGCATGTGACCAAGTTTGAGGATAGGAGATCTATATAGTCTATTTTACCACGAAACAGTGACGTAACTGCGTATTCTACTAATTGCAGCACATAACGTGGGCAACTACTTGAGGCGCTGCCATACACACGAGCGTTGAAAGACAGAAGGTACATACGCTTGCGTAAAAGCTGCACCTGTTAAGTTACGTCACTGTCCAGAGGAAACCTAATAGAGTATAGATACCCCGAAACCTTGAATTTCCTGCTTGGGACCTGACGGAAGGGGAAAAAATTGGGTCTGGGTCCATCTTTTCCATTATTTATCGGTCTGATATGATCAAGGGAGCATATAAGGCGAGTTGGGTTGGGATATGGGGCCACTTAACATTCAGGGAATCAAGGGAAAAATCCATGAAACATTTCAGCAAGTTTTCATTCATTTAAAATACTCTTTATAACACAAATATACTTTCCTATGTAAAAGCAAATGCCCAACAATCCAAAGTGACTCACAATATAGTTTGCATGAACTAAAAACCTGATGATTTATAGACCAGTCTTGGAAAATAACTTGTGGGTCGGGTAAATCGGTTTACCTTAAAATGTTCAGGTCGTTTCTTGTTCAGAAAATCTTGCCATGCAGAGCTCTAATGGGAGAATGTGGATATAGTATATATGGACACTTCACCAAAGCAAGTCATGTTCATACTGGTGTGCAGTACAGTTTATACCAGTGTAAGTTACAAATTGTTTCAGGTTGGAATGAGTTTCAATAACGCTGACATTCTTCTATTTTGCAAACCGCTGCTGGCTGTATAACAAGCAAAACAGAATGGACAAAATGGAATGTGGCCTACGTTATTGTATATCTGCTGAGTTCTGACCATATATTTTAAGCTTGCACTTATACTATTTCACTCCATCTATAATTACAAAATGTGGGGTGAAGTCAGCATGTATTCCAGTGATTGCTTCATAACATCTCTATAATACAATATCACAACAGAGAAGCAAAACGTTGACAAAGCATTGACGAAGTGTGGGTACACGAAGTGGGCATTTGACCGTGTCCATAAACCCAAGGGTAAGGTCAAACCGAAAACTAAAAACAGTGAAAACCAGACAAAAGGACACGTAGTGTTGCCTTATATCTAGGGCACATCCGAGGCTCTCCGCAGGATTTTCGGAAACTACAGTATACACGCTTATTTCAAACCTACGCGGACACTACGTCAACTTCTGGTCTTGCCAAAAGACAAAACTGAGAAGAAGGACACTGTAGGCCCAGTGTACATGATCCCTTGTCAGGGTCAGACTACCGGGGTCTTTGCTCCGAGTCATACATTGGAGAAACCGAACGTTCATTAAAGACACGGTTTCTAGAGCACAGGCGTCCTAGTTCCACCTCGTCCGAGGTATCCCAACACATCCATATTGAGTCACCGGGACATCGCAGAGACTTAGACAAAGTCAAGATCCTGGATAGGGATCCTCGTTGGTTTGAGAGAGGGGTCAAGGAGGCAATTTACATCAGAGCCAACCAGCCATCACTCAACAAAGACGGGGGCAGGTACAAATTACCAAGAGTGTATGACCCGATTCTGACGTCACACCTCCAAAAGGTCAAGTCGAGTCATTAGTCTGCTGATGAAAGGTGTAGTAACACCTGAAAATTCCAGGTAATTATTTCTTGTGTTGAGATCGAAAGTTTAGCTTCATAATTATAATACAATGGTGTTGGCACCGGTGCAATTGATGATTCCCCGCCATGGTGCAGAAAATCTGTGGGTCTCGTAGCTGTTCTGTCAAAACCTTATGTTTTTCTGGCCCTTCAGCATGTATAAGTCAAACTGGCCAATGGTTATGCACATGAAGTGTGGCTTTATACATGTTTAGGGGCAAGAGCACTTACAAGATTTTGATGTGTTTTTGGGCCTTGAACATATTTAGAGCAGACTACCCAAAGGTTTACATAGGAAGTATTACTTATACATGCTGAAAGGCCAGATGGAGGTAACATTTGCTGAAGGTGACACAGAGTGTACCAACCACATATTGTTTCAAATCACTTACATGTCTTGCTCTCCCCAGGCCGTAGGTGTACGTCACAGCATAGGATCTTCGGAGTTGTAGATAATATGCATATGCCCTTTTCACCTGCAGATATCAAGAGTTAGAGGAATATTATGTGATCTTTTTCAATTGTATACTGAGCCAAAGTATGGTTGACCCGTGGCCTAGCGGTAGATCGTCTGCCTCTAAACCCAGAGATCCAGGGTTCGAGCCCCGGGGGCGTGGCCGCATGGGGGCCCTTATTCCCTTCGCTTTTTGGCCACGAAAAAAACCCTTTTGGAAAAGGTGCCTTGGGGTTAGGGTTAATTAATGAAGCTGTAGCATGGTTTACTTGCAGCATAGTACTGTGCTATAAAAATGAGAGCATCACCTGGGTCAGGGTGTTAGTCAGGATTTGAAGTTGCCCATCCAAATTTGAACACTCCAGTAATAACATCTATTGTGGATGTTTGTGTAATCTTCTTTATGTACTAAATGTGTGCCCAATTTATATGAAGCACACCCAATATTAGTGATTATTGTGAATGATTCGAGATCGTTAAATGCCGTAATGGTTGGATGAAATGTGCTCTTTTTTTGCTTGCTTATCCAGAACTGCCCTTCAATAATACCGGTTGAAGATTTTTCTACCCGTCCACTTAAGAAACTACTGTTCAAAAGGTGGGTGAACGGGTCGCTGGCTAAGAACTGGACCTAGGTAAAGTAAACCACGTGCACACAGGTGCACAAAACGTACTATTTATACTAACCACTCTTGAATCTGATTGAATGCCTTTCAACAACAACTAGTAATATTCTAGACTCAAACACCAAAATCCCAATAACCCTAACCAGTAAAGCTATGTTTTTGTGCGTGATCGGGGGGAGGGGGAAAAAGTACTATTGTTTTGACCTGAAAAATCACCCAGCACCCCCCCCCGAGATTCGAACGCGAGACCATCCGCACCCAAGGTCTGTCCCTCTACCAACTGAGCTAGACTGCCAGCGCATATGCGGGCTAAAACTTCCAGCCCACACATGCCTGCGGTAGGTGACGTCATCGATGCAATGCAGCAGCACGTGCGTGGAGATAGTTTCTGGCCACAGGCTGAAAAAGTAGGCAATACGGAAAACTCCTTGCAGGGAAATTTGAGCATTTAGAGGGAAACTTTGGCATTTGGAGGGAAATGTTACTCTTTCATTAAGAAATGCATTCCATTTTGGAGGGAAATTTGGAATCGCTTGCCGAGAAAAAAACATATTTTCAGGCCATGTTTCTGGCAGTGAGATTGAGTGAGATTCAGTTGGGTTAGGGCTAGATTGTATTTCTTCCTAGTGGTAAAAACATATTCAGGAGATAATCTTTCCCATGGCCCTTTATTTTGCAGAATTTGCTGTTAGAAATAAGGATGTTAGAAGTTGATTACAACACTGGCTATGGCTGGCTACCAGCCAGCGGTCTACAGCTGCTTGTTAAATCCTACCAATCACCAACCAAATGGATGACCACCCCAGAACAGGGCTCAAAATCCTTTTTTGATTACGGGGCTATATTAAATAAAATTGATAAAAAGTAGCCCCTGTGTGTACTTTTTGGCATTGATTTATATTTTTTTCGGGCGCTATTTTGTAAAATTTGGGGGCTAATCACCCTTATAGCCTCATCTATTTTGAGCCCTGCCCAGAAGCACCTCAATCAATCTTACCTCTACTCGGTACAAAGCTAGTATAACCGGTACTCTGTATCTGATCAACGTCGTCAGTCTTTTTCTCTGTTGGCAGATTTACCTTGGACTCACTCACATGACATTGGCAGTGAAGCTGTGCACTGGCCCAGGCCAACGACTGACCACCTCTGTAAAAAAGTAACATCAGAATTTTTGTTTTCAGTGTACATTTTGTATCAGTACTCAGAAATTGTGTAGAGAGAGGGAAGAGCTATACACTCGAGTAACGCATTCCTGGTATACAGGGTGTCCCATTGCAAGTGATGATCTGCATCATTACTCTCATTAAATTTTTGATATTTGGCATTAATGATTATATCAGCTTGCAGATAATCTATAGTTGACTTTTAAATGTAGTTTATTCAAATTGTAATTGCTCTTACCAATCCAATGATAATGCATGATCAACCACAGGTATTTAGAAACGGGTCGAGACACTTTTTAGGGGGAAAAGATGCTATGAAACATTTGCTGAAAGGTTAGACCACATTATGACTCAAAATACCATACAATAACAATTGTTGAACTTGCTGGACTCATGGTGTACATGTAGAAGTCTTCTCTATCCAAATATGCATTTAGTTTTATACTAAAAATGAATTTACCAGAGTTATAAAGCTTTAAAAGGGTATCGCCGTATCAACACTTTTTGGACACCTTGTGCATTCAAATAAACGTAATTTAAAGCCAGCTAAGTTATCTTTTAATTTATATAAAGATTTATGCTAAATACTGAAATATTAAATAAGAGTAATAACATGGAACACATGCACCTTTTTTAGGGACACTATGTACAGGGGTAAACTATTCTAGATTTTCTAAGGTGCTTCTGTATGAAATGTATGTAGATCGGTGGAATTCAAATGAAAAAAGTTGGGCTACATGTATATCAGCATCTTACGCAACAACCATAATTATCTATTCCAAAATAACACAATTTTCAAACACATATTTCCTTGAGTCTCATTACACTGTAGTCATCACTTTATGAACTCTTTGACATCGATGTCAACATGGCTAAAAATAAACAAAAGAACAGAATACAAACGAGAGAAACAAATGAAAACAAATAAACAAACGAACCTTGACCCATGGCCATTGCCTTCAGGGCATGACATAGTGACACTGCATTCCAGCACCTCTCCTGCCAGGAACACGGCCCCACGTATCAAGCTGGCAGCTACTTCTATCATTGCAATGGAAACTAATTATATCTGCAAAAATGAAAATAACATCTGTATTACACAACATAAAGTATAATCGACCCTTGTAATCTATTGGTCTGATTCATAACTGTAATATTCAGCCAGGACGCAAGTTCGATCTGACCCCAAATTATTAGGTACGAAGGCGTCCTAATGTAAACACGAAAAATTCAAATTTAGTCGATCACATATTTATAAATATAACTAACACTTATTTAGGACGAAATATATACAAACGGAGACCGCTGATCGTTTACCCACTAACCTACAATGAAGCATACATTTAGTTTACTTCATACTGTTTTATCGAATCAATATATTCAGACACCAACGACCCGAAATGTGAGATTTCATGCTACTGCATCGGCGTAAAAACTGACATGAACTGGAAGAAATGGTAGCCAATTTAAGATGAAAACGTCCGTAAATCCCTTATTTTACAACGTCGTAAAAAATCCATCTATACAGTGGCACACTATAATGAGTTGTTTGATATCCTTCGTGTTTGTAACAGTAATAGTGGTTAAGACGATTTTTGCCGCATCATTTGAAGCCTGATGTGAAGCTCAATTGTAGTGACCAAAATTAGGCACTTGACAATAAGTGTTTGAATCTCCCGGTTATAGCTAGTTTCCCTTGATAGCGTAGATGGTAAAGCGCTCGCTCGCTTTGCAGTTGTTTTACATTGTAAAAATGATAGCTGCCTTGTGCTTTATTTATTCAGTATGTAAGACCTATTTGAGGATATTGCCTTAGTATGTTTTCAGCATAACTCTAACTGGATCAAATATATGTAATAGCCTAAATCTGAATGCCACTCAGTGACTAGCGCTACACAATGATACAATCCACAATCCTTAGAATAATTACAATCATTGTGATTGTCCAGTGACCATCGATCCCATGAACATGATGAATGTGGCGAGTGCGTGTGTTAAATTCAACAGCCCCGACCACAGTACTAGAACTATTCTGTTGTGTTACTGTTCAACAGTAAACCAACATATAATTGTGAATAAATATGTAAGAATGAATGAACAGTCTGTTTGGTTGCCATTGGTCTAAAAAATAAGTTTTAAGTTTTAGTAAGCTTAGTTAGTTAGATCATGGACTATAAATTATAGTATAATAAGTCCATGGTGGTTAGATTCCGTTTTTGTACACGTACAAACTACGAAAGTCACTATAATTCGAAGTTTACATACCGTTTCTTAATCTTAGTTACTTAGAAAATATCATAAACTTAGTTGACGCTCAAAATCTGCCACGATAAATTATTACGACAAACTTTTAGAAAGATTTAAAAATTGTTGTTTATATGAATGTTTTTACGTCAGTCAATCATTTTGTTTTTGTCAAAGCCCGGAACTGAATTCCTCCCCTTTAAAATAAGATAATTGATTGATCGCGCGGTCTACATTGAATTATGTGTGTAAAGGATCTCCGCCTTTTGCCAATATCATCATTCCATGCAATTAGGAGAGTTTACCCCTAATAATGGTTCGCAGAACCACAACTCCAGTGTTCAGGTCCGGTGTGGGGCACAGTTACCCCGGTGTGCGGCGATTTTATTTTTAATACTAAATCAACATTTGAATCATGATTTGTAAAATCAGTTGACATTTTAATTTTTTTTTAAAATTATTTTATTCAGTATTGCGTATTAAAACGAAAAATAAATAAATTTTACAAATGTTGATAAGTTAAAAAAAATCGCAGCCGGCGAATGGGTCCAGACGTTCGAATTTATGTGGGAAAGAATAGATCCTTAGATATGTCCGACGTCTCATAGCTTTGATTCCAAGATCTAAATTCCTCACTGAAATACCGTACTATAGATTGCAACTATCGTGAAAATCGTGTACATTTAATTTAATTTTGAGGAAACATCATTTTGCCAAGTGGAATGAAGCGCAAAGACGAAACGATGTCAGTCCAAAGTGGTCCAACTCTAATTATGGTAAAGATCATTCAAATATCTAACTTTTGATCCGGGGGGTGGGTAGTCTACTCGTATGCCTTGTATAATTTCACTGTCACACAATCGAACACCCCCTGATACTTCCCATCCGAGAACCGACCAACCCGGGGGTGAGATCAGAGGATGGGGAGCGGTCCATGGGGAGTGAGCCCTCTATCGGTACATGTTCATAGAGTGACAAAGAAAAGGAAAAAGGTATACTAAAGCAGACTAGGGGGTGGGGGGAGTGTTCAGAAATACTTTTGTGGGGGGGGGGGGGGTCTAAAAAGTTTCAAGGTTAAAAAAGGGGGACCAAAAAGCTTTGGGTACTCACAAGAGAGGGGATCAAAAAGTTTGGCCAACAGTAGCTAACAGTGGCGTCGCCAGAGGGGGGGGGGGGGGGGTGAGGGGGAACCCTCCCCCCCCCACCCCCACCCCCACCCTCCCCCAATATTGACGTCATGTCGGTTGATATTGGCACTGTCGGTTCATTTGACCACAGGAATCATGGTGTTCAAAAGTACACAGATGAAAATACAACATTCTTTGCTACAAGAAGTATAGGCCTATACAAGCTTGTTTAGAGCCGGCCAAAATGTACCTCGATCGTTCCAAAAGTAGGTGTAAAGTTGAAAATGTTTGCGCGCTTCACGCGCATTTCTTGACTCACAAAAGTCTTGTCTGACCTAGCTACGCCACTGTTGGCCAAATCAATAGATTTAACTTACAAAACTTAAATCCACGTTTATTTTATGTGTAGGCAGACATTGAAAATAGATACAGTATACAATTGGTTTGATCAGTCTGTGATATTTTTATTATCAATGAACACCAGATAAAACAAATAATTAACTCTTTCTAACACGTTATAAAACTAAAATGTGTCTAGGGAAAATGAATCTGAGGGGGAGGGGGGTCAACAAAAAAATTCACCTTGTAGAGGGGGGGGGGGTCCAAAAAGGTTATACTATTTGTAAAGGCGGGGGTCAAAAAAGTTCAGACCGCCCCCCCCCCCCCTCCCCGGGTATTTCTGAACACTCCCTAACCTAAGGAGCACTAAGGCCAGGGTATCTAAATCGCCAATTTCACGGAATAAGGGTGTCCTTTTCAACCTGAATCCGCGCTAAGGGATGCTTGTGATAGTAACATATCATCATTGTAAACTTTGAATAGCCCAAAATGGTTACTAGGCCTATAAGATACATTTACTAAGGGAAGACATCAAAACTCGACCGCCCGTTGACCGCCGGTTACAGTCGGTTCCGCCCGGTTCTTTCAGGTCAAAGTGTTTTACTGGTATATGAATATTCACGCATGCAACACTGAATAACCGCCGGTTGACTTAATGCTGTAACCAGACCAATTTACACTATCAATCTGTTACTTTGCGGTCATAATAGCTCTCTCATAATCGTTCTATATATAAAAAAAACCCATTCATATACTTTCGGTATTGATTTTAAAAAGTTAATTGAGCTATAAACAGATTGAAAAAGCCAACCCCAGCGAAAATCAATAGCTGTATTGTACTGGTTGTCAACTGAAACTTGAGAACCCATTACTTCAAGACTTCATTGCTCACGCGTGTGACAAGGCAGTATCAACCAGTCTATATCGGCATCCGCTCACTTCACACTACCCAAGCAACGGGGTATTTCTTAGGACGTGAGGGTGGGGTGGGGGGATCAGGAATCAGGAGATATAAGCGGCGCCGGACGGATGCGGGGGGGGGGGGGGGGGGGGGGGGGTCAGGAGATATAAGCGGCGCAGGACGGATGCATAGGCCTACGTGACTTAGAGGCATTTTCATTTACATTAATATTAAGAGGGGGAGGGGGCGGAATCCGAACGAACTTGAATTACACAAGACTAATTTAACATGGTTTCTTCGTTAGTCGGGTCACCACAACATTGACAGAACAACAACAACATTATTTGGCCTATTATTTCCGAATTTCTATTTTCCAATAGGCCTATGGTCACGCGTTATGAACTCGCCTCCCAATAGGGTGGTGCCGTTACATTTTTTAGCTTCATGCTGTCATTTTCCTCAAATATTTTTAAAACCACAAAAGCTATCTCAACAAATTTGGTATCATTTTAAAGCCAAAATAACAAGCTATCTGCCTGTTAAATGGCATTGGTATAGCTAATACAGAAAGGGAGATACGGCTGTTTGATGTTTGGGGACCAGGGGTGGTGCTGGAAGGGGTGTTTCTGGAAGGGGTGTTGCCTGTACAAACTCAATGGGGATAATCCCATGCTTTGTTCTTTTTACAATAACTAGTCATCCCCTAATGTTAAAAACACAATTTTGGTCCCATTTCAAAGGATATTTAGTAGTCATTAAGTATGTGGTTCAATAGACTTGTCAACTATTATTAACAACTAATTAATTATGGATAAGAGAATGATCATCAGCTTTCTTCCTATTCGCTACACAGTCAACATGAATAATCAGCCTTAATTTACCGGATTTATAAAAATGACTATAACAGAAAAAGTTTTCAACCTATGATAGCAAAAGTATACATTTTTGGAAAGCTTGTAACTAGAGGAATTCAGAAATGCAGTTTATATCATGGAAGGATTCATCCTTAAACAAATATTTCTGAAAATTCTAAAAATATATAAAATAAAAATTGGAGATATTCACTAGCCGGTATAATTACCATACCGACGTAGTAACTTTGACAAATATATATCATCTAATGGGTAATTTCATGAGGAATTCAAATATGTAAACAAAATAATGATAGGGATAGGTATACAAAATATATGGATCTCAAATTAAAAATTAAAAAACTCTGATATTTTCCGAACATTTCCGATCATACCATTTTAGTTCTTGGTCGTACTATAATTTTAATGACATATTTGGTTTCCTCATGCAATTTCCCTTCAGAAAATGTATACTTTTACTACCTCAGGGGGGTATACAAGCAAATATAAATGTGTAAAGTTAAATTCATGTCGCGAAAGCCAAAATCCGTGTGTAACGCGAAAGGAGGCGAGCTTAAAACACATGACCCTATACGTATTACTTCAAATATTGATCCTACTTCGGGCACTCGTATTATTACCATTTCGTTACGGCCATGTGTTTTGAACTCGCCACCCTTACCGTTGCATGTAATCTCACAAGGAATCCAAATATGCTATTGGGATTTAGATAGGATCTAGCCTAATGGTAACATGTTGTGATTAAGAATGTTAAAAAAATATCGATTTTTTTCTTCTTCATATTTTGATTGAAGCTCAATAATATTTGTATACCTATCCCAATCATAATTTTACCGTGCATATTAGTTCCTCATGCAATTACCCATCAGAAAATAATGGTTGTCAATGGTTACTTGTTGGAATATACTATATCGAGATGTAAATGAGCACACACGTTTACATTTCATATTTATTAGAGTTGGGGTTGTGCACTATATCCTGATTTAAACGGCATTTTCAAATTCCCCTATTTGAGCGCTTTCCAAAAATGTGTAATTTTGCTATCATCGGTCGAATACTTTTATTGTTGTAATCATGTATGTAAAACCGATGAATTAGGGCAAGTTCACTGTGTAGCGAATAGGGAAAAAGCCAAGGACAATGCAATCGATTCATGATTACAATCGTTACATAATAGTTGTCACTTTTGTTGAAACAGAATCTTATAGAATATAAAATAATCTATAAAATGATAGCAAAATCATGTTTGTACCATACAGGGACGAGAAGTTATATTGACTTGAACGTAGAATTGGGAACATTTTCTTTATTCCCCATAGAGATTGTACACAGCGCCGCCGCCACCGCCACCGCCACCGCCACCACCCCTGACTTTCACAATATAATCAATCATATCTCAGCCAAACAGTCACTTTTAGTTGTTGAGATAATAGAGAGAGAGATGGATGATTAGTTACCAAAAATGCAACGCCACCACCCTTTTGGGTGGTGAGTTCAAAACACATGGCCTTACCCGTTACACTTTAAATGGGTTAAGACGGACAAGGTCACATGACTTTGAAATAATCGACAGGTGAGTGTCGAAGATGCGACTTTATGCTCAGGTCTATGGGGAAATGTTAAATAAATAGTTGATTTCTCGAAAATAATTTCATTAATCACATTTTGTTTTTATCAAAACAACCTTTTTTACGTGCCGAAGGGATACTTATGATTCCTGCACTACCCCACTCGGTTGAAATTTCTGAATGTCCAATTGACTGGAATGGCCCTAAACTTCACATCACCACCCCATGCACTCGAACCTAAAACCACCACAGCCCCACCAACACACCCATACCCCCCCCCCCCCCCCCCCCCACCCTACCACCACTCCACCTCGAACCTCAACTCACCACCACACAAACACCTCCACCTGTGAATGTCTTTCCCAGGGGATCTATGCCATTGTCTATATCAGTTGGGAACTCTTTTTGTCAGTTTATTGCTGTTTCGACAGTCACTAGTTATCAAAATGGGATAGAGGAAAATGAATGGACTTTATTTTGTCTAAAATAGTCTCTGTTCAAGGTAGAAATTTGCCTCCCGAGTCATGATTGCATAAGTGAAACCATCACAAATAGATCATAATCTATACACGTATAATTATATTGAATACATTTATTTCTAGGCTACAATATATAAGTATATATTACAACATGGTTATGTATGGTATGATATATGAATGTGGTTACTATAAGATTAAATAACATAACATAATGTATACTTCGCGCGACCATTGGCCTGTGATGCGGTGAAGGCCTGGCAGATTGTTTATATTTCTCAAAAGTTTTGGAATTTCTCTTCTCAATAAATCATTCATCCTCCGTCTTGGATTAATCCTTAATTTCACTTCATAACTTCTCCTTACATGCGGTGAACATTGTAATTTTAAAGCAATATAATGTGATCTTTTTCAAATTTGTATACATATTTTTCTCTCTCTTATAATGAAGTTCGACTACCAGGAAAAACTTTCCTAGACTCATAAATCTACTTTGACTGTATTATCCGTAAAAAACCATCACAGAACTTTCATTAAATCATAATTGAAATCTTTAAATTTAGGGAAATTTTCAACATGTTGTCAAACCATGGAATTCTATTTACGAAAAAAAAACCACCACTCATAAAATTTATAAACTGTCCTGATACCAGGACAGCTTATTTCAGAATCTGATTATGTAAGTAATTAGAAAACATATTTGCTCTGTAATTTATAAGATATTTTAGTTTCATAGTTATAAATTCAATTTGATAGAAAAAACATCCTAGACAAAATATCACAGAGAGAGTGCATGCGTTCCATAAAAAAGATCGCGTAATATGCCTTTAACTTACAGATAGCGGGGAATATCGACATGTCTACATTGTCTTTTATTAAAGGTTTAATTATAGACATTTTTATGATCGTTTCATGAATCGTAAGACATCCGTTATGTTTTATTAAAACGAGACAAATATGTGAAAATCCTATCAAAGCTCACACATCGGTGCGTAAATATCCACTTTCTTAACATTTTAATAACAACCGGTAACGTTCGAAAATATTTATATTTAGCTCAGTAAACTATAGTTATCATGGGTACGGAAAAAACATACGGTATTCCGTAGTTTGGTCTTGTGTTGCCGTTTTCCCCGACCGCCAAACCCCCCCCCCCCCCAGCAATTTGTTTGCCATTTTACGCTAAAATTGTCAAATGTTGTCGTGTTGTCTAATTGTTACTAAATTGGAGGTGGTTTTTTTTTGGGGGGGGGGGGGGCAAAGTGTGGGGGGCAGAAAAATATGCCAACTCCGGCTTGTTTCAATAGCTTTAATTTTATTCCGGATTTTGGCCTTATGTGAACAATTATCCGACGCCCCTTGTCGGGGTGGGTTGGATGGGTAAGTGTCTCCTGGGGGCAGGGGCGGAAATTTCTTGTTAGGTGTGGGGGGAGGATAAGTTTTGCCCCTAAAAAAATAAATTTAGCTGGTACCATCCAGGCGGTGCGCAGCACCGCACTCCGAGCTATGCTCGGACAGGGGGAGTCTGAGGGGGGATGTGCCCCCCTGTGAAGTAGAAAAAAATTCAATTTTCAAACTCATTTGGTGCGATCTGGTGTATACTTTTGACCAATATTGTATTGAAAAGCCATCGCTTCATTTTCAATAAATATTTTGTTTTTTATCAATGAACAAAAGAAGTTGAGCATTTTTTATACTGATATATTCTTGATTTTAGTATAGATGGTTTAAAAGCTCCAACAGGGGGGAGTCTGAGGGGGGATGTGCCCCCCTCAGAAGTAGAAAAAATTTCAATTTTCAAACTCATTTGGTGCGATCTGGTGTATACTTTTGACCAATATTGTATTGAAAAGCCATCGCTTCATTTTCAATAAATATTTTGTTTTTTATCAATGAACAAAAGAAGTTGAGCATTTTTTATACTGATATATTCTTGATTTTAGTATAGATGGTTTAAAAGCTCCAACAGGGGGGAGTCTGAGGGGGGATGTGCCCCCTCAGAAGTAGAAAAAAATTCAATTTTCAAACTCATTTGGTGCGATATGGTGTATACTTTTGACCAATATTGTATTGAAAAGCCATCGCTTCATTTTCAATAAATATTTTGTTTTTTATCAATGAACAAAAGAAGTTGAGCATTTTTTATACTGATTTTTTCTTGATTTTATTTTAGTATAGATGGTTTAAAAGCTCCAACAGGGGGGCGTCTGAGGGTGGGGGGATATGTCCCCCTGAGAAGTAGAATTTTTTTCAATTTTTAAACTCATTTCGTGCGATCTGGTATACTTTTGACCAATATTTTATTGAAAAGCAATCACTTTATTTCTGATCAATATTGGCTTTTTAAATAGGCAGATAGGCCTATACCAGAAAGAAGTTAATTAGTTACCTCCAAAATATGGATTCTTAACGTACATACGCGTATGTATCCTAACCAACGTACAATAAACTCCAAACGTTCTTATGTCCCTCCCTCCCTCTTTTTTTCCTTTTTTTTCTTCCTTTTCCCCCTTTTTTTCTTTCTTTTTTCCTTCCCCCCCCCCCCCCCCTTTTTCCTTTTTTTTGTTGGTAGATGTGAAAAATCAGGGGGGGGGGGGACCATCCCCCCAGGTCAAAAAGTGGGGGGGGGGGGATAAATCCCCCCCCCCCATCCCCCCGGGATATCCGCCCTTGCCTGGGGGCGTCCTTTCAGAGGAGAGAATCAAAATGTCATCTCTTGCTTTATACAGAGTGAGTCAAACAGAAGTTGATCGAGAATGAATATTTGTTTAAAAATAGACCAAACAAATTTGACAAACCAATGAGGCACGTATTCAAAGAGCAACTTAGGGCGTGTTCACACTATAGCTAGTTTTCTCCACGACCCGGGTCGGACCCGGATCGAACCCGGGTTGAAGTCTGGTGTGAACAGAAAAATAGACTAAAAACCCGACCCGGGTCGAAAATTACAACCCTGCGAAAGTGAAGGGTAGAACTCGGGTTCAACCCGGGTTCAACCCGCATCGACTGTAGTGTGAACAGAAATCGCTGTTTCGACCCGGATTGCCGGAAGTAGATAACCTGAAAAGAATGTTAATGGTTGCCCGCTTTATTCCTGCCATCTTTCTACGGCCTATGGCACGTTGTCGCTGATGTTTTCGACGGTATTTCATTACCAGCCACTTGCTTGTTGTTTATACCCGCCATGATGAGCAAGCTAGGTCATACCCAGCAAACACAAGAATGTTTTATAAATGTTGTTTAAACATTGGCCAAAACATCATGAGAATGTTATTTGAAAATGTTTATATGACGTTAAAATGTATGGTTAGGATTTGGTCAGGAAAACATTTTTAACAATGTTTTAAAAATGTTTTTCCAACATTTTTCAGTATGTTCACCAAAATGTTGAATAAATGTTTTTAAAACATTGGCAAAAATGTTCATTGAAAATGTTTTCTCGACTAAATCCTAACCATACATTTTGACGGCATATAAACATTTTCAATTAACATTTTCATGATGTTTTGGCCAATGTTTAAACAACATTTATAAAACGTTTTTGTGTTTGCTGGGTACTTGCCATTAAATTATGAAATAGTGCATGATGTGGATCGAATTATATTTATCAAAATTTATAAATATGAAATCCATAGTATTACAAAACCAACATAATCAAGGTCAGTGCGCATGCGTGGAATTGATAACATTGGCACAATGTCTGACAAACGTTATAAAAACAATATTATCAGAAAATATTTTTGAACATTTGCACAATGTGACATGACAATATCGTGTCAATGTTTGATTACGATGTTTTAAAAACAATTTCAATATCAGATTTTCATAACATTTTCACAATGTTTTGAAAACATTAGGAAAACAATATCATCAGAAATGGTGTAAGTAATATCTTTGAAACGTTTGCAGTAGATAACAGTTAATGTTAAAAAAATGTTTATAAAATAATTGTTTACGATATTATTTAGAAATGTGCGTCGAACATTCTTTAAATGTTTGATGAAAAGTTATCAATTAATAGGCAAAGTCTTTAGAAAATCATTGTATATGCAAACATTTCAGGAACATTTTAAAAACATTTTAAAATGTTTTAAAAATGTTTAACAAACATTAGCAAACAAATGTTTTTCTAAACTATTTATATGACCCAGTAAAAATGTTGTGAACATGTTATGTGTTTGCTGGGTAGGTGATTGATACAAGAATTTTAACTTCTGGGTTCAATAAACCCATTTGCCAATATATCATGTATATGGTCATGTGTTTTAAGCTCGCCTCCTTTCGCGTTACACACGGATTTTGGCTTTCACGACATGATTTTAACTTTACACATTTATATTTGCTTGTATACCCCCCTGAGGTAGTAAAAGTATATATTTTCTGAAGGGAAATTTCATGAGGAAACCAAATATGCCATTAAAATTATAGTACGCCTAAGAACTAAAATGGTATGATCGGAAATGTTCGGGAAAATATCAGAGTTTTTTATTTTTAATTCGAGATCCATATATTTTTTATACCTACCCCTATCATTATTTACTTTACATATTTGAATTCCTCATGAAATTACCCATTAGATAATATATAATTGTTAAAGTTACTACGTCGGTATGGTAATTATACCGGCTAGTGAATATCTCCAATTTTTATTTTATATATTTTTAGAATTTTCAAAAATATTTGTTTAAGGATGAACCCTTCCCTGATATAAACTGCATTTCTGAATTCCTCTAGTTACAAGCTTTCCAAAAATGTATACTTTTGCTATCATAGGTTGAAAACTTTTTCTGTTATTGTCATTTTTATAAATCCGGTAAATTGAGGCTGATTATTCATGTTTACTGTGTAGCAAATAGGAAGAAAGCTGATGTTCATTGTCTTATCCATAATTAATTAGTTGTTACAAATAGTTGACAAGTCTGTTGAACCACATACTTAAAGACTACTAATTACCCTTTAAAATGGGACCAGAATGGTGTTTGTAACATTAGAAGATGACTAGTTATTGTAAAAAGAACAAAACATGGGATTATCCCCATTGAGTTTGTACAGGCGGCACCCCTTCCAGAAACACCCCTTCCAGCACCACCCCTGGTCCCCAAACATCAAACAGCTGTATCTCCCATTCTGTATTAGCTATACCAATGCCATTTTGCAGGCAGATAGCTTGTTATTAGGGCTTTAAAATGATACAAAATTTGTTGAGATAGCTTTTGTGGTTTTAAAAATATTTGAGGAAAATTACAGCATGAAACTAAAAAATGTAACGGCACCACCCTATTGGGAGGCGAGTTCATAACGCGTGACCATATGCGGATACAACTTTATCACATACATAGCGCTAGTGTGAACAGAAAATGAAATATCGATCAATCCTGGTTCGACCCGGGTCCGACCCGGGTTGAGGAAAAAGCTAAAGTGTGAACACGCCCTAAGTGGGCAGCAAAATGATTGCTGATGTTTGTCCTCTAAGGTGTCTTAATTGTTTTATTTATTTATTTATTTACCGGTGCTTATAGAGCGCATTCCCAAAAGATCAATGCGCTGTACAAATAACAGATATCAAAAAAATGGCATACAATTATTTACAACAAAATAACATCAAAAACTTTAAAAATATGATATAAAAGATGCATTACAGCAAAGCACCACAGTTGTATAAAAAGTATTACATAATTTACACAATAATCAGTTACAAAATGTTTAAAAATACGAATTAATTGACAAATTGATATATAATTTTAAAAACCCCAGTAGGCCAGGAAGTGAACTAATGTTTAGGAAAAAGGTGAGTCTTAAGAAGTTTCTTGAACTTTTTCACACTGTTTGCTTCACGAAGAGACCTAGGTAACATATTCCATAAATTGGGTCCTAAAACAGAAAAACATTTATCCCCATAGGTTCTGTTGGTGGAAGGGGTCACAAGACGGGTTGTATCTTGAGTTGACCTCAGACCGGCATGCCCTGGTGTATACAAACAAATGAGATCTTGCAAATATTGTGGGGATGAACCTTGTATACAATTGTACACATGCACTAAGATCTTAAAATCAACTCTCTGCTGGACCGGCAACCAATGCAGCTCACGAATCAAAGGTGCAGCGCTAGTGCGCCTATCAACATGATAGACAAGGCGTGCAGCGCGGTTTTGAAGCCGTTGGAGACAGTGGCGTAGCTCAGGGGGGGGGGCAGGGGGATGCCCCCCCCCCCCCTGACGAAAAAATCCAATTTGTGCCCCCTTGTGGTAAGTGACTAGAATTTTTGGGGGGCAACCTTTAACGAAAATTTTAGAAATCTTTGCCCCCCCTGAAAAAAATCCTAGCTACGCCACTGGTTGGAGACGTTGCATATCTGATTTTGACAGGCCACCAAGCAAAGAATTGCCATAGTCGAGCCGAGAAAGGATCAAAGATCTTACTGCATGTGCACAGGTGGGTTTTAAGTGGGCCTTCAATGTCTAATCATTTTCTTATTGTTGTCACTGATTTTTTATTTTATGCACACCATTCCCACCTGTGTTTGAAACTCCCGGGCTTTAATCTCATCTGAATATGAATGCCCGTGTGTACATTTTGCTGATAGATTTTAAGAAGATTAAGCGTTCCGTGGACAGCTAAAAAAAGGGTCTCTTGTATTAAAACAGGCATAGCTCCGCCGCAGCCTCCTGATATAATTGATCGATTTCAATGATTCCTTTTATCATATAAGCGAAATAAGTGGCTCTTTGATAATGTGCCTCATTGGTTTGTCAAATTTGTTTGGTATATTTTTAAACAAATATTCATTCTCGATCAACTTCTTTTTTTTACTCACCCTGTAGATATTTTATGCGAACAAAATGTGCCTTTACCACTCTTCAGCAATAGTAAAGTACCCGCGATCGTAATACAGGGTGTCCTACAATGATTTATACAAGGAAAGGCGCATTTATGTAGCTATGAATACCATCGTCATAGGGCTTGTGAACATCTACATGTATTTAGCTTCCTTAACACCTTTCCACGTACGCGGCTTTTGGTTTTACCATTATACAAAACATATTTTTCCAGAAAACTTTCCCACCGTTTAAGGTCTATCTCAAGGATCAATACTAGGTATGTCTGTACTTATTTTAATGCATTTCTTATGGTGATTCCAAATATGGTCACAAAATTTGATTATTTTGACATTTTTGAAACATAAAGTGACATTTTAGAATGTCGACTGCAGACGCCTGCCGCATGGAAAGTGTTAAGAATGGTGAATTTCTAAAATCGGACCTTTCTGACATATATTATGGACACTTTTGTAAAAATGGTAGATTTCAAGTTTGACCAAAATTACATCATTCAAAAACTCATAAATCATTGACCATGTTTGGCACACAGCTCAATTTAAATAAATAGTCGGGTAATTTGCTATGCCCTCTTTTGATTCCGCTACAAAATTAACAAGTGATGTTTTATGAGCAATATTTGAATGATTAATTATGATTATAAATGTCAGTTTTGATATGGTTACACTGAGTTACTATAAACCCAATTTTAGTCGTTAGTGACCGGTTATAAACGATTACAAAGAGTTTAACATGTTTAACACGACTAAGTCGTATTTACACAATTACACTGATATATATTCACCATTACGTCTGGTGGTACACGATTTCACAAAGTTTCACATGGCTATGCTCTATGCTACAATATTACATCCAATGTTATACGATTACACTATTAAGTTGTACACGACTACGCCCTTTTCACATGTGCGTCATTAATTTCGATATTACATTGCGTGATGTTACATGATATACATAAGGTTTCACACTGCTGCGTCCAGTTTTACACAATTACACTGAATAGTTTACGATTTCGTTAGATTAGTACATGATTACATCGCTTTTTGACTCAATTGTCCGGGTTTTTTTTAATGATTTAGGTTCGGCTTTATATGATACGTTCGGTTTTACACCATCTCGTCCCCGATCTCGTCATGTTTTACACGATAACGTCAACGTTCGGTTGTATAGGATAATTAATACTAAGTTAACACGATGTACTGACATGACTGATATTTACATTATGAGTGATGAAATTCTGTATATCTAGTCCAAGGAAAACCACTTACATAAATTGTGGACGTTTCGGAAACGAGCTGTTTCCTTTATCAGTGAACACTTGATGTGGAGTGATGACGATCTGCTGTTTACAACACGTGATGTTCGTTGCTTAGTTGCATTGTATATTCACGATTACGTTTGGTGTTACACGATTACACTGATTAATATTCACGATTACGTCTGGTTTACACGATTGCACTGAATACAGTTTACGATTACGTCTGGTGCTACACGATTACACTAATTAGTATTTATATATTATTGAATGGTTTTTAGGGTGATACAAGAATATATTTTTATAGCGAGTGCAATATATTCTTGTATCAAGAAGTTGCATTTGTCTAGAACGAAGAGTGCCAGTTGGCACATATTTTGATAACAATTTATAACATCAAAGTCAACCAGGGCAAAAACAAGTTATTAACGAATTAATAATTAATAATTAATTAATGCTTAACAAATAATTAATGAGGATTAATTAATTATTAATAATTAATAATAAATTAATGATTAACAAATAATTAATTAGGATTAATTAATGAATTAGCAACAATTATTGAGCCATAAGTAATTAATCAATAATTAATTATTAATACTTATTTATCATCAATTTATTATTGAGTAATTAATGATAAAACAATAATAAATGATCACTAATTAATCAATAAATCGGGCAATGAATAAGTAATTAATCATTAATTAACTACCATGTTTGCACAGTTAGGATTCGTGGATTCCTTATTATACACTAGACCACAACACCTGCTTTAGCTTTATATTGAGCCACCCTGATGCACTACCAAAGACAGACGCCAAACAAACGATTATCATCGCAACGGGGCGTACATTGTATTGACCTACATGTTTATTCACACTATACTAACAATCATGTAGCGTGGTGTAACAGCAGACGACGAAGCTGCTTTCCGGGACTGCTTTACATATACGACATGAAATATCTCTCCGCATTGAATTGGAACGTGAAGAAATTGAAAATGCCTCTTTACTTTACTTTGCCGTGTTCAGGGCGGGGTGCAGTGTTCCTACGCATAGCTCAAGAGCGCGACCCAAAAAAATTATATTCTGTTCTATTTTCAGTGTATTCTTATCAAACTAAAAATTAGTAACACTTTTAAGTTTAAGTTGTGCAGTTTTCCTGAACGATTAGCCAAAGAAAGGCTGTGTAAATGTGTTCTGCTGTTTTATTTCTGGTCCCATGTCAGAAGTATGACGTTGGCAATTTCACGCTGAAATCACCATCAATTGCAACAAACGCCATCGTTACGTACGTACATTGGGATGTGGTGATAAGTTGTGATCTATTTCCGATATATCTGATATATCAATATATATCAATTGAATAAACACAATTAATTCACAGGCCAATGACAATCGAGATAGCATTATTGTTCAGTAGCACACAAAACTAAATCACCCAGTCAACAATGCAATTTCGCCTACGTGCGAAGCAATGCAATGGTAACGTGTGTGGCGTGACGTGTTATCAATGTATGCATAGTGTACGTGGCACGGCCTTTATATCAATTCGGTTTCATATCTCACTTCGCGAGAGAAAAAAAGGAGTTAGCCCGTACTGACCTTAATCAATCTCAGCGAGATCGAAACGCCGATCTCCAAAATGTACCCATGCGCATCATCTACGCATATATACTCACGCGCATATCTTCTGCGCCGCACACAAAATATTGGTCGGCAATATTTTTAGAATATTGGTCGCATCCGGGTACTTTGGTTGAGCAATATTCAATACACAGTTAAAAGCCTGATATAGATAATAATCGCGATTACGTCTGGTTTTACACGATTACACTGATTTATATTCACGATTACGTGTGGTTTTACACGATTACAATGATCAATATTCACGATAACATCAGTTTTACACGATTAAACTGATCAATATTCACGATTACATATGTTTTACACGATTAAACTGATTAATATTCACGATTACGTCTGGTTTTACACGATTACACTGATTAATATTCACGATTACGTCTGGTTTTACACGATTACAATCATTAATTATTCAGGATTGCAATAATTAATTATTCACGATTACGTCTGGTGTTTTACGATTACACTGATAATTATTCATGATTACGTCTGGTTTTACACGATTACACAGATTGATATTCACCATTTCGTCTGGTGTTACACGATTACACTAATTTATATTCACGATTACGTTTGGTTTTACACGATTACACTAATTAATTATTCACGATTACGTCTGGTGTTTTACGAGTACACTGATTATTATTCGTGATTACTTGTGGTTTTACACGATTACACTGATTAATATTCACGATTATATCTGGATTTACACGATTACACTGACTAATATTCACGATAACGTTTGGCGTTACACAATTACACTGATTGATATTCATCATTACGTCTGGTGTTACACGATTACACTGAGTGATATTCACGATTACTTCTGGATTTAATAATAATAATAATAATAATAATAATAATAATAATAATAATAATAATAATAATAATAATAATAATAATAATAATAAATAACATTTAATACCGCGTCTTTGCCAAAGGCTACAAAGCGCAAAACATGAAAAAAATACAACAGCAAAAAGAAATGCAATGACAAAAAGGAAAATAATCTTTTGAGTTTGGACTTAAAACATTGTACACTAGTGGCATTTCTAACAGACGTGGGCAATCTATTCCACATACGTGGAGCCACTACTGAGAGGCTAAATACCCAGTAGATTTCTTGGTGACAGGACCGATAAAATTAATACTGGCAGTAGAGCGTGTTCTTATAGTGATTTGAGATTGTTTTTTAACAAGAAAGTATTGAATGTACTGGGGACAGAGCCCTTCCATAGATTTGTACACATACAGCATTGTCTTTTACATAATACGTTCATCAACTGGTAACCAGTATAATTTTCTAATATTTACGATTACGTCTGGCGTTACACTTATTGATATTCACCATTACGTCTGGGGTTACTCGATTACAATGATTAATATTCACGATTACGTCTGATTGTACACGATTACACTATGCCTTATTTTACAAAATTATATCTGGTGCTACACGATTACACGAGTTTTACACGACTATGCCCCTATATTTTACAAGATAACGTCTGGTGTTACACGAGTACACCAATTTTTACACGGCACCACTAAGTTTTACACGACTATGCCTTAATTTACAAGATTATATCTGGTATTACACGATAACAAAAGTTTTACATGACTATGCCCTTATTTTACAAGACTACGTCCGGTTTTACACGATTATGCCTTATTTTACAAGATTACGTCCGGTTTTACACGAGTATGTCCTTATTTAGCAATATTACGTCTGGTATTATTCGATTACACTTAGTTTTATACAACTATGCCCTTATTTTACAAGATTACGTCCGGTTTTACACGACCATGCCATTATTTCGCAAAATTACGTCTGGTGTTACACGATTACACTAAGTTTTACACGACTTTGCCTTATTTTACAAGATTACGTCCGGTTTTACACGAGTATGTCCTTATTTAGCAAGATTACGTCTGGTATTATTCGATTACACTTAGTTTTATACAACTATGCCCTTATTTTACAAGATTACGTCCGGTTTTAAACGACTATGCCCTCATTTTATAAGATTTCATAGGATTACGTCTGGTGTTACACGATTACACTAAGTTTTAAACGACTATGCCCTTATTTTACAAGATTACATTATGATGTTACACAATTACGCTAAGTTTCACATGGCTGCGTTCGGCTTTATGCACTGACTAATATTCACGATTACGTCTGGCGTTACACGATTACACTGATTGATATTCACGATTACATCTGGTTTTAATAATATTAATAATAATAAATAACGTTTAATACCGCGCGTTTGCCAAGGGATACAAAGCGAAAAACATGAAAAAATACAACAGCAAAAAGAAATGCAATGACAAAAAGGAAAATAATTAAGGAAACAGATCATTTTGAGTTTGGACTTAAACCATTGTACACTAGTGGCATTTCTAACAGACGCGGGCAATCTATTCGACATACGTGGAGCCACTACTGAGAAGGCTCTATCCCTTGTAGATTTCTTGGCGAAAGGAACGATACAATTAATACTGCCAGCAGAGTGCTTTGAGATTGTTTTTTTAACAAGACAGTCTTGAATGTAATGGGGACAGAGCCCTTCCATAAATTTGTACACATACAACATTGTCTTAAACATAATATATACGTTTATCAACTAGTAACCAGTGTAATTTCCTAATATTTACGATTACGTCTGGCGTTACACTGATTGATATTCACCATTATGTCTGGTGTTACACGATTACACTGATTAATATTCACGATTACGTCTGAATGTCGGATGGTAAACGATTACACTCATTTATACGGCCGGCTATACCTTATTTTACAAGATTATATCTGGTGCTCCACGATTACACTAAGTTTGACACGACTATGCCCTTATTTTACAAGATTACATTTGGCGTTACACGATTATTCCAAGTTTTACATTATAACACTAAGTTTTACACGACGACTATGCACTTATTTCACAAGATTACGTCTGTTTTCATGATTTTACACGATGACACTAAGTTTTACACGACTATTCCCTTATTTTACCAATTATGTCAGGTGTTTACACGATAACGCTAAGTTGCTTCCGGCTTTATGCAATGAGAATGAAATTTTGTACGATCTCATTAGGTTTTTACATGATTATACCATACCGATGGTTACATACATGATTAAGTTTAGTTTTTTCACGATAACATTCGTTTTTATATGATAATGCTGATTTAAACACGATACACGGACATAACCGAAATTTACATCATTATTTTTTTTGGTATCTAAAAATCACGTTTTTCATTTAATTAAACCAACTTCTGTTTTACATCCGCCAAAAGTGGTGTCCCAAATATGATGTGAACATCGCCAACAAGCATAATAGCTTTACATCTACCTGTAGCCGATCCTCCAGTTGGTAACCTGGTTTCGTACTTGATAGACATATTACTCCTTGCAACAGAACGCCTGCAACATACAACGTCGGTAAAACTTACACGTTACCACATATAAAATGGGGTTGATAACGGAATTTAGAAATTGGCCAAAAAAACCTAAAGACCTCAAAACAAATAATTGATCAGCGGTGTATAATTGAATATTGAAATAATCTAACATATCAACGAAATTAGCTAACCGAAACGGGGCCTGACACAGAAAAAATACGAGGGTATTTATAATCAGAGTCCGAACTACTTGATTTCGGACACGATCAGTATCACTAAATTGGCCTCTTGCCACTCTGCGGTTGCTTAGTTTAATAACGATCAGGATATTTAAAGTACAGTTCACGATGAGCGCCAAAAAGAATGTTACTACCATTACGAATGCCAAAGATACATCAGTAACGTGATCGCGCTCAAAGGGGAATTGCTTACATCGCGTAAGAACTGTTGGCATACTTTGATAATCTTGAGTCTGTGGCCACATTATACAATACTGTTTTAACTCGTAAAATTCGATCATAGTCAGAGCGGATAATGTTAATGCTGTAGACCAAACCACTACAAGAATCTTGATGTTACGCTTGCCACTTTTCAGTATCAAGGCTTTCAATGGTTTACAGATGGCAAGATATCGTTCAATTGAGATTAAAGTCACTATTCCAACTGATGCAAAAATCCAAAGATTAAACAATGAATGGAGGAAAGCGCATCCCCAAGCAGCCTTGAAAGTAGTATCGCTCGCCGCATTTACGGGTCCGGAAGTGAACATGACGGTGAAAAACAAACAGAATAGAAAGCTAATGTCGCACACTGCCAGGTGTGTTAAGTACGTGGTTACAGCCGAACGGACAGATGGAACTCGCATCACCATAATGAGGAAAGCTAGATTTCCAGACATCCCAAAGGAGACGACCAAGAATATCAATATGTATATGTAGGTTAGATCACCTGCCGTGAACATAAATTTTGCAGCCAATTCAGGATCTGTTAAGTTGAGGGTGACCTCGTGCAAACAATTAGTTTCATTTGTGGATGTTGTGCTAATAACAGGAATCTTGATGGCGCGTACGTCCATGATGCTATATGTGATGTTTCCAATATCAATGTTTATACCACGAACTGTCTTTTTAAACGCGTTTTTGTATTTTGCGTCAAAGTACACGGTAACTGCCGATGTGTTTGTTTGTTGTACTTTAGTTTGCAACTGGTTGGGTTTGTATTGTCGGCGCTAAGATCGAGCTGATCGAGCAAGTCTCCATTCTGCAGCTTAATAGAGTTTTATTTGCATCCCACACTGTATACGTCAATAGGCGTGATTATTTCTCTCCTCAGTATTTGTTTTGTTTAGGACAATAATCATGATAATGATCGATTAATATGTTATTGGAAGCTATATTTAACACTGCACGATATCATAATATTGCCTTTGCAAATATCCAATAATGAAGACATACGTCAAGCCCTCCCGTTTCCCTTTGGCAGAAGTGAGAGGGATGGGGAGGGGGGGGGGGGGGGGGGGGGGCGTACATCTGGCTTCCAATCGTTTTCATTTTTTCATATCCTTATCCTGCTACACCTTTCATGATACTAATGTAACCGCCGGGGTTTTTTTTACTTCGTGACTTTTAAATGTGCACCTCAGAACACGCTTTTTGTAATGATCATTCATTCGATTTTGATACATTTTTTGATTGAAATATTCCAGAATTATTGTAGTCCAAAAGGTTTGTAGACATTATAGGCCAAAATGCAGTGAATTGCTGTCAAAGGTAAGGTTGTTCGGCCAGTTTGTGTACTAACTCAATGGGCAAATTTCATGTCACTTTCTGCTTCTAAAATTAGAACCATCGGAGTGATGCAACTCAAACTTTGGAATACGACTATTTTAAGGATGACCTTTCATCTGTTCATGTTGAATAAAAAACATCAAGTTGAAAATCGGACCAGCAATCGGAACACCTACCTTTTATGCAAAATAGTATAATAATAAGTGGCGTGCCATTACCGTCTTTAGTAGCATGCATATTATGTTATGGCGTTTCTATGGCAGACTGTAATGGAGTTACGTACTAATTCTAGAGTTGAAAAATGGTACTAAATAGTAAATATGTTACTCTCAGTGCTAAAACTTTTCCTGTGGCTTATATACACTTCGCGAAGTGTGCATAATCAGGTGGTGGAAGTTTCGAAAAGGAGCACTCGGATCGACCCACGACGGTAATTCAATGACAAGGAATGCGTAAATACGAGGGTCATTCAATACGTTCTACCTCCTCACTCATAACATCGCTAATATGAATGTCAGTCTCATGCCATTTGTCACAATTATAGCCACACGTCTATAATAAATAATAATTGATGTCTGTTTCATTTTTGTTGTGATGTGATCAAAGCCAGAGAGAGATTTTGGACAACGGACACGGAAAATTAACCTAAAGATAAATACATTTTTTTTCTCGTTTTCTCTCCGTATCTCTCCAAATGGGTTGTAACTTCGCCAAGGCAGCTGTTGTAAGTGCGATTCTTGAAAGGATTTCTGGCTTTGAACCTTCGTCGCTGATGATGGCCCCAAGGTATTTGAACTTCTTAACTGTCTGCAGTCTTTGGCCATTGACTGTGATTGGTGTTGTTATCACTTCGTCTTTGTTACTCATCAGCTTAGTTTTCTCTGCACTTATTTCCATGCCATATATTCCGTAGTTTGGTCTTGTGTTGCCGTTTTCCCCGACCGCCAACCCCCCCCCCCCCCCCCCAGCAATTTGTTAGCCATTTTACGCTAAAATTGTCAAATGTTGTCGTGTAGTCTAATTGTTACTAAATTGATTTTTTTTTGGGGGGGGGGGGAGGGGGGGGGGGGGAAGTGTGGGGGCATAAAAATATGCCAACCCCGGCTTGTTTCAATAGCTTTAATTTTATACCGGATTTTGGCCTTATGTGAACAATTATCCGACGCCCCTTGTCGGGGTGGGTTGGATGGGTAAGAGTCTCCTGGGGACGTCCTTTCAGAGGAGAGAAGCAAAATGTCATCTCTTGCTGTATACAGGGTGAGTCAAACAGAAGTTAATCGAGAATGAATATTTGTTTAAAAATAGACCAAACAAATTTGACAAACCAATGAGGCACATATTCAAAAAACAACTTATACCGTCCATATGACAAAAAGAATCATTGAAATCGATTAATTATATAAGGAGCTATGCCTGTTTTAATAAATCCTTTTTTTTAGCTGTCCACGGAACGCTTAATTCTCTTGAAATATTTCCACTCTAAGTGGGCAGCAACATGATTGCTGATGTTTGTCCCCTAAGGTGTCTTAATTGTTTTAAGTGGGCCTTCAATGTTTGATCATTTTCTTATTGTTGTCACTGATTTTGTATTTTATGCACACCATTCCCACCTGTGTTTGAAACTCCCGGGCTTTAATCTCATTTGAATATGAATGCCCGTGTGTACATTTTGCTGATAGATTTTAAGAAAATTAAGCGTTCTGTGGACAGCTAAAAAAGGGTCTCTTGTATTAAAACAGGCATAGCTCCTGATATAATTGATCGATTTCAATGATTCCTTTTGTCATATAAGCGAAAAAAGTGGATCTTTGAAAATGTACCTCATTGGTTTGTCAAATTTGTTTGGTATATTTTAAAACAAATATTCATTCTCGATCAACTTCTTTTTTACTCACACGTACACGCTTTTGGTTTTACCATTATACAAACCATATTTTTCCAGAAAACTGTCCCACCGTTTAAGGTCTATCTCAAGGATCAATACTAGGTATGTCTGTACTTATTTTAATGCATTTCTTATGGTGATTCCAAATATGGTCACAAAATTTAATTATTTTGACATTTTTGAAACATATTGTGACATTTTAGAATGTCGACTGCAGACGCCTGCCGCATGGAAAGTGTTAAGAATGGTGAATCTCTAAAATCGGACCTTTCTGACATATATTATGGACAGTGTATTAACAAAGGTAGATTTCAAGTTTGACCAAAATTACATCATTAAAAAACTCATAAAATCATTGACCATGTTTGGCACACAGCTCAATTTAAATAATATAGTCGGGTTATTTGCTGTGCCCTCTTTTGATTCCGCTACAAAATTAACAAGTGATGTTTTATGAACAATATTTGAATGATTAATTATGATTATAAATGTCAGTTTTGATATGGTTACACTGAGTTAGTGTAAACCCAATTTTAGTCGTTAGTGACCGGTTATAAACGATTACAAAGAGTTTACATTTTTAACACGACTAAGTCGTATTTACACAATTACACTGATAGATATTCACCATTACGTCTGGTGGTACACGATTTCACAAAGTTTCACATGGCTATGCTCTATGCTACAATATTACATCCAATGTTATACGATTACACTATTTTAATAGTGTAATAGTGTACAACTTAAAAGTTGTACACGACTACGCCCTTTTCACATGTGCGTCATTATTTTCGATATTACATTGCGTGATGTTAAATGATTACATAAGGTTTCACACTGCTGCGTCCAGTTTTACACAATTACACTGAATAGTTTACGATTTCGTTAGATTAGTACATGATTACACCGCTTTTTTACTCAATTGTCCGGGTTTTTTAATGATTTAGGTTCGGCTTTATATGATACGTTCGGTTTTACACCATCTCGTCATGTTTTACACGATAACGTCAACGTTCAGTTGTATAGGATAATACTAAGTTAACACGATGAACTGACATGACTGATATTTACATAAGTGATGAAATTCTGTATATCTAGTCCAAGGAAAACCACTTACTTAAATTGTGGAGGTTTCGGAAACGAGCTGTTTCCTTTATCAACATTTGATGTGGAGTGATGACGATCTGCTGTTTACATCACGTGATGTTGGTTGCTTAGTTGAATTGTACTGATTCATATTCACGATTACGTCTGGTGTTACACGATTACACTGATTAATATTCACGATTACGTCTGGTTTTACACGATTACACTGATTAATATTCACGATTACGTGTGGTTTTACACGATTACACTGATTAATATTCACGATTACGTCTGGTTTTACACGATTACACTGATTAATATTCACGATTACGTGTGGTTTTACACGATTACACTGATTAATATTCACGATTACGTCTGGTTTACACGATTACACTGAATACAATTTACGATTACGTCTGGTGCTACACGATTACACTAATTAGTTTTTATATATTATTGAATGGTTTTTAGGGTGATACAAGAATATATTTTTTATAACGAGTGCAATATATTCTTGTATCACCCTAAAATAATAATTTCAATATTATCATTATTATTATTCATGTAACAGACTGTTTTGATAAAAAGGAGTTAGCCCGTACTGACCTCAATCTCAGCAAGATCGAAACGCCGATCTCAAAAATATACCCATGCGCATCATCTACGCATATATACTCACGCGTATATCTTCTGCGCCGCACGCACAATATTGGTCGGCAATATTTTTAGAATATTGGTCGCATCCGGGTACTTTGGTTGAGCAATATTCAATACACAGTTAAAAGCCTGATATAGATAATGATCACGATTACGTCTGGTTTTACACGATTACACTGATTTATATACACGATTACGTGTGGTTTTACACGATTACACTGATTGATATTCACGATTACATAAGTTTTACACGATTAAACTGATTAATATTCACGATTACGTTTGGTGTTACACGATTAAACTGATTAATATTCACGATTACGTTTGGTGTTACACGATTACACTGATTAATATTCACGATTACGTCTGGTTTTACACGATTACAATAATTAATTATTCACGATTTCAATAATTAATTATTCACGATTACAATAATTAATTATTCACCATTACGTCTGGTGTTACACGATTACACTGATTAATATTCACGATTACGTCTGGTGTTTAAGATTACACTGATTATTATTCATGATTACGTCTGGTTTTACACGATTAAACAGATTGATATTCACCATTACGTCTGGTGTTACACGATTACACTGATTAATATTCACGATTACGTCTGGTGTTTAAGATTACACTGATAATTATTCATGATTACGTCTGGTTTTACACGATTAAACAGATTGATATTCACCATTACGTCTGGTGTTACACGATTACACTGATTAATATTCACGATTACGTTTGGTCTTACACGATTACACTAATTAATTATTCACGATTACGTCTGGTGTTTAAGATTACACTGATTATTATTCATGATTACGTGTGGTTTTACACGATTACACTGATTAATATTCACGATTATATCTGGTTTTACACGATTACACTAACTAATATTCACCATTACGTCTGGTGTTACACGATTACACCGATTGATATTCACGATTACTTCTGGATTTAATAATAATAGTAATAATAATAATAATAATAATAATAATAATAATAAATAACATTTGTGTGGTGGCATGGGAAAACCCTTCACATGGTCATTTTCTAGCGACTTATATCACACAGAATAGCTTGTCATATGAAAAGGACTTTTGATATGAACCTATTTTTTTGCGATATTATTAACAATTGTAAGTTCTTCACTTTCAAAATCTTTATATGCATTGTCGGAATTCACAAGTGGTTACCATGGTAACAATGTCATTTTACGTAAACATAGCATTTTACACATAAAATTTGATAAACAAGGTTCAGAAAAGTACTAAAATAAACTTCACATCTGGAATTTTGCATAAAAAACTCCTGGAGACTAAAGTTCAAGGTATAATCTCTATTCTGGGACCAAAGTTGGAAAATTGACTTGGAACTCATTTGTTAGGAATATTTTGGTATGACACAGATATCTCAATATTAACACAAGCGACTTCCGACGGGTTTTCCCATACCACCACACATTTAATGCGGCGCCTTTGCCAAGGGATGCAAAGCGCAAAACATGAAAAATACAACAGCAAAAGGAAATGCAATGACAAAAAGGAAAACAATTAAGGAAACAGATAATTTTGAGTTTGGACTTAAACCATTGTACACTAGTGGTATTTCTAACAGACGTGGGCAATCTATTCCACATACGTGGAGCCACTACTGAGAAGGCTCTATCCCTAGTAGATTTCTTGGCGAAAGGTACGATAAAATTAATACTGCCAGCAGAGCGTGTTCTTCAGTATAGTGCTTTGAGATTGTTTTTTAACAAGACAGTCTTGAATGTACTAGGGACAGAGCCCTTCCATAAATTTGTACACATACAACATTGTCTTATACATAACACGTTTTTCAACTGGTAACCAGTGTAATGTTCTAATATTTCCGATTACGTCTGGCGTTACACTGAATTATATTCACCATTACGTCTGGTGTTACACGATTACACTGATTAATATTCACGATTACGTCTGATGGTAAACGATTACACTTTTTTACACGGCTATGCCTTATTTTACAAGATGATAGCTGGTGCTCTACGATTACACCGAGTTTTACACGACTATGCCCTTATTTTAAAAGATTACGTCTGGTGTTTCACGATTACACCAAGTTTTACACGGCACTACTAAGTTTTAAACGACTATGCCTTAATTTACAAGATTTTATCTGGTGTTACACGATTACACTAAGTTTTAGACGACTGTGGCCTTATCTTACAAGACTACATCCGGTTTTACAAGACTATGCCTTATTTTATAAGATTACATCCGGTTTTACACGACTATACCCTTATTTAGCAAGATGTCGTCTGGTGTTACACGATTACATTAAATTGTACACGACTATGTCCTTATTACACGATTACTCCAAGTTTTACACTATAACACTATGATTCAAACGACTATGCCCTTATTTTGCAAGTTTACGTCTGGTATTGCACGATTTCACTAAGTTTTACCCGACTATGCCCTTCTTTACAAGATTACATTTGGCGTTACACGATTATTCCAAGTTTTACACTATAACACTAAGTTGTACACGACTATGCCCTTATTTCACAAGATTATGACCGTGTTCATGTTTTTACACGATGACACTATGTTTTACACGACTATTCCCTTATTTTACCAAATTATGTCTGGTGTTTACACGATAACGCTAAGTGTCACATTGCTGTGTCCGGCTTTATGCAATGAAAATGAATTTTGTACGATCTCATTAGGCATTAGGTTTTAACATGATTATACCATACCGATGGTTACATGATTAAGTTCAGTTTTACACGATACGTAATTTATTATAAGATTTCGTCCAGTTTTACACGATTACATCGACTTTTTCACGATAACGTTCGCTTTTATATGATAATGCTGACTTAACACGATGCATGGAAATAACCGAAATTTACATCATAATTTATCTTGGTATCTAAAAATCACGTTTTTCATTTCATTAAACCAACTTCTGTTTTACATCTGCCGAAGTTGGTGTCCCAAATATGATGTGAACATCGCCAACAAGCTTTTAGCTTTACATCTACCTGTAGCCGATCCTCCAGTCGGTAACCTGGTTACGTTCTTGATAGACATCTTACTCCTTGCAACAGAACGCCTGCAACATACAACGTCGGTAAAACTTACACGTTACCACATATAAAACGGGGTTGATAACGGAATTTAGAAATTGACCAAAATAACCTAAAGACCTCAAAACAAATGATTGATCAACGGTGTATAATTGAATATTGAAATAATCTAACATAGCACCCAAATTAGCTAACCGAAACGGGGCCTGACATAGAAAAAATACGAGGGTATTTAGAATCAGAGTCCGAACTACTTGATTTCGGATGCGATCAGTATCACTAAATTGGCCTCTTGCCACTCTGCGGTTGCTTAATTTAATAACGATCAGGATATTCAAAGTACAGTTCACGATGAGCGCCAAAAAGAATGTTATTACCATTACGAACGAGAAAGATACATCGGTAACGTGATCGCGTTCAAACTTGAATTGCTTACATCGTGTAAGAACTGTTGGCATACTTTGATAATCTGGAGTCTGTGGCCAGATTATACAATACTGTTTTAACTCGTAATATTCGGTCATAGTCAGAGCGGATGCTGTTAATGCTGTAAACCAAACCACTACAAGAATCTTGATGTTACGCTTGCCACTTTTCAGTATCAATGCTTTCAATGGTTTACAGATGGCAAGATAGCGTTCAATTGAGATTAAAGTTATTATTCCAACTGATGCAAAAATCCAAAGATTAAACGATGAATGAAGGAAAGCGCATCCCCAAGCAGACTTGAAAGTAACATCGTCCGCCGCATCTAAGGGTCCGGAAATGAGCATGAAGAGAAACAAACAGATTTGAAAGCTAATGTCGCACACTGCCAGGTGTGTTAAGTACGTGGTTACAGCCGAACGGACAGATGGAACTCGCATCACCATAATGAGGAAAGCTAGATTTCCAGACATCCCAAAAGAGACGACCAAGAATATCAATATGCGTATGTAGGTTAGATCATCTGCCGTAAACATAAATTTTGCGGCCAATTCAGGATCTGTTAAGTTGAGGGTGACCTCGTGCAAACAATTAGTTTCATTTGTGGATGTTGTGCTAACAGGAATCTTTATGGCTTGTGCGTCCATGATGCTAAGTGATTCTTCTAATATCAATGTATATACCACGAACTGTCGTTTTCACCGCGTTTTTGTATTTTGCGTCTAAGTACACGGTAACTGTCAATGTTTTTATTTGTTGTACTTAACGTTTGCAACTGGTTGGGTTTGTATTGTCGGCGCTAAGATCGAGCTGGTGTGCAAGTCTCCAGTCTCTCTACAATTAAAAAGAGTTTTATTTGCATTCCGAACTGTGTACGTCGAATGGGCGTGATTACTTCTCTCAGTATTTGTTTGTTAATAATTTGTTTGTTTGACAATAATGATCGATTGATATGTTATTGGAGGCGATATTTAACATTGCACGATTTCATAATATGGCCATTGCAAATATCCAATAATGAAGACATACGTCAAGTCCTCCCGTTTCCCTTCGGCAGTAGTGAGAGGGATGGGGGGGGGGGGCGTTCAGAACACGCTTTGTGTAGTGATCAGCCGCGTAGCCAGCCCAGCCACTCCGAGGGGGCAAGATCCCCATAGATCCCCATAACGGTCCCTATTTCAAAGAAACCAGGTCAAAAAACGGCTGATTTAACATGATTTTCCGCCCTTTTCGTCCCCATTTTGCCAATTTTACCCGCCCCCCACTCGCTACGCTACTGGTAGTGATCATTCATTCGATTTTGATACATTTTTTGTTTGAAATATTCCAGAATTATTATAGTCCAAAAGGTTTGTAGACATTATAGGCCAAAATGCAGGTAATTGCTTACAAAGGTAAGGTTGTTAACCTACCGGCCAGTTTGTGTACTAACTCAATGGGCAAATTTCATGTCACTTTGTGCTTCTGAAATTAGAACCATCGGAGTGATTTAACTCAGACTTTGGAATACGACTATTTTAAGGATGACCCGTCATCTGTTCATGTTGCATAAAAACATCAAGTTGAAAATCGGACCAGCAACCGGACCACCTACCTTTAATACAAACTAGTATAACTATAACTGATGTTTCTTGACCTTGACAACAGATCCAGGGAAGTGTTCATTAAAGGGAGGGGGTCAACAAATATTCGGTCGGCAGTATTTATAAAGAAAGGACAACACAATTTTGGCATAGCGAGAGGGAGATGATGTCAAAAAAGTATTGCTGTACCAAAAATAACATTTCCCATCCACACCCAAAGTATTTATGAACGCTCCATTTGTCTTTGACACCGTCGGATTGCCTCACTAATTAAGCTGTGGAGGAGACTAAAAGTGAACGGGTTTTTTTTGTCTCGGTTGCGATCTTTTTTGCTCGATGAACTTTTTATTTCTCGATTAAGATTTTTTCCCCGATTTTTGTTTTCTCGATGATTTTTTTTTCTCGATGAATCTTTGTTTTCTGGATGACATTTTTTTCTCGGTTAAGATTTTTTTTCACGGTTGATTTGTATCCCAAGTGGCGTGCCATTACCGTCTTTAGTAGCATGCATATTATGTAATGGCGTTTCTATGGCAGACTGTAATGGAGTTACGTACTAATTCTGGAGTTGAAAAATGGTACTAAAAATTTTACTATCAGAGCTAAAACTTTTCCTGTGGCTTATATACACTTCGCGAAGTGTGCATAATCAGGTGGTGGAAGTTTCGAAAAGGAGCACTCGGATCGACCCACGACGGTAATTCAATGACAAGGAATGCGTAAATACGAGGGTCATTCAATACGTTCTACCTCCTCACTCATAACATCGCTAATATGAATGTCAGTCTCATGCCATTTGTCACAATTATAGCCACACGTCTATAATAAATAATAATTGATGTCTGTTTCATTTTTGTTGTGATGTGATCAAAGCCAGAGAGAGATTTTGGACAACGGACACGGAAAATTAACCTAAAGATAAATACATTTTTTTTCTCGTTTTCTCTCCGTATCTCTCCAAATGGGTTGTAACTTCGCCAAGGCAGCTGTTGTAAGTGCGATTCTTGAAAGGATTTCTGGCTTTGAACCTTCGTCGCTGATGATGGCCCCAAGGTATTTGAACTTCTTAACTGTCTGCAGTCTTTGGCCATTGACTGTGATTGGTGTTGTTATCACTTCGTCTTTGTTACTCATCAGCTTAGTTTTCTCTGCACTTATTTCCATGCCATATCTTGTCGATGTTTTGTCCAGTTGGTCAACCAAACTCACCAGCTCTTCTTCACTACCTGCCAGTCCGTCAATGTCGTCAGCAAACCTCAGATTGGTGATGTTTCTCCCTCCTATGCTGACTGTTCCATTGTGGTCTGTTAGTGCATCAGTCATGATTCTTTCTAGGAAGATATTGAATAAGGTAGGGGATAGTAGGCAGCCTTGTCGGACTCCAACTGCGGTGTGGAACCATTTACCAACTTTACCTTGTGCAAGTACTGCAGCGCTGCTGGCTTTGCTGTACAGTTGCTCGATGGTTTGAATGAGCTTTTGGCCCATGTTGTAAAGCTTCATCGTGGCCCACAGTGCTTTGTGCCACACACGGTCAAAGGCCTTTTTAAAGTCAATAAACACATGGAAGATGTCTTGCTGATGTTGGTTGTACTTCTCGCACAAAACTCGCAGGTTAAATATTTGCTCCATTGTGCTTCTTCCACTTCTGAAACCGGCCTGCTCTTCAGCTATGATTTCTTCCGCCTGTGGTCTCAGTCTGTTCAGTAGGACTTTGAGCATGACTTTGCTGCCATGGCTGATTAGACTTATGGTTCTGTAGTTCTGGCATTGCTGTAAGTTGCCTTTCTTGGGTAGAGTGATGATGAGTGACTTGGTCCATGGTGTTGGCCATTCACCAGTTTGCCAGATCTTGTTGCAGATGTTGGTGAGGAGGTCTACCACAGCTTCGCCACCTTGCTTAATGAGCTCTGCTGGAATATTGTCCACTCCTGGTGATTTTCCATTTTTCAAAGATTTTATTGCTTGCTCCACTTCTTCCCTTAAGATGGGAAAGTCATCATCATTTGAAGATTCGTGGCATACAGTTACGTTGGGATCGCCTTTAGTCTGGTGGTTATATAGGTCTGAGCAATACTCTGTCCACCTCTTAAGAATGTCTTCCTCCTCTGTGAGACAGTTGCCATTTTTGTCGTGAATGGTGCTGACTCGCGTCTGTCTTGTTTTTGTGAGGTCTTTGACAATCTGAAATGCTCTTCTACTGTTGTTTTTCTCCAGACTTTCTTCCATATCTATGCACTGCTTCTTGATCCACTGATCTTTCGCCATGTTCATCCGTTTCCTGACCTTCTTGTTGGCTTCTTTGTACGCTGTGGCACCTGTAGGAGTATTCTTCATTTTCTTAAGGTCTCTTCGTTTATCACACATGTCAAGAATGTCATCTGTAACCCATGGCTGTGTTTTCCTGCGATATTTCCCAAGTGCCTCTTCTACTGTCTTGATCATTATCTCGTTGAATTTCGTTATCAGCATTTCTGCACTATCATCAAGCATCAACAAGGGAGCAAACTTTCCACCCACTGTTGCCTGGAAGGTTTCACAGACGCTAGGATCTTTCAGTCTGTCCAAGTTGAACTTCAGCCTGGTGCTCTTGCTTTTCTTGACATACTTCAACCTGACACGAAAGTTCAGTATTACCATATCATGGTCGCTTCCAACATCTGCGCCTGGGTATGTCCTTGTTGTCTCTTTGTTAAAAGTCTCCGCACCATTATATAGTCAATCTGGTTGTGGTATCGGCCATTGGGTGCATGCCAAGTCCAACGTCTAGATGGCTTGTGCTTTCCAAGTGTGTTTGCAAGTACCATGTTGTTGTATCTAGCAAATTCCAGCAGTCTTAGCCCTCTGTCGTTGGTTATGGTATTGCAAGAGCCGCCGCAGATATCTTTCCAATCCTTCTGTGCATCTTCGCCGACCTTCGAGTTCCAGTCTCCCTGAATGATCAGAATGTCCTTCTTGTGGATTTTATCAATGACCTCTTGGAGTTGGGCGTAAAAAGATTCCACCTGGTTATCATCATAGGCTGATGTTGGTGCATAAGCCTGGATCACTGTGATGTTAAAAGGCGCTGCTCGTAGGCGGATAGTTATAATCCTGCTTGATATTGGGCAGCATCCCATTACAGTATTCTTGATGTTCTTGTTTACGAGAAATCCTACTCCATTGGCATGTCTGTCAAGTTCGCCACTGTAGTACAACACATGTCCTTCATCTGTATAGTGCTCCCCACAAGTCTTCCATCGCATCTCACAGAGTCCTACAATATGCCACGTATATTTCTCCAGCTCATGTGTTAGTTCATGAAGCTTCCCTGTTTGGGCAAGAGTTCTTACGTTCCATGTGGCTATTGAGATACGATTTCTACCACGGATCTTCTGTGTGGAGGTTTCACCAGTATCATATTTTTCACGCCTGTCCTGATGTGAGGCAGATCGCGCGGTCCTTGTTAACCCGGGCGACGACCGGTCCGGTATAGGGTATGTAGTAGGTGTATCCATCATATAATGTCTCTAGGGCAGTTAAGGCCTAGCGGAGCCCATCCCTCTCCAGGCCTGATGCTCAATAACTAGAAGCTGAGACTTGGTGTTAATGCTTCTAGCCGCCCTGGTCTGTCCGCCACCTGCTGAACAAGTCAGCAGGCTCACAACCCCCACCAGTCTTGAAGGTAGACCAGGACGCTTACCCATTATCTCACAAGTCGGTCGTCCCCTCACACTACATGCTACACTAGTGCTACAACTAAGATATAATTACACTACATGCTACATGCAAGATGCTACCAGGGACGGTCTCCTCCTTGTATGGTCCATCATAACAAGTATGATAAGAGATCAAAGGTCAATTAGGTATAACAGCCTGATTTAAATACTGAAAATAGAATAGAAAATAATGGATCATTTTTGAATATAATATAATATCATGTATAAATCAGATTGTAAGCAATATTAACCTTTGTAGGCTTGCAAATAGTATAATATCAACTTGAATGTATTACTAGTACTTCGTCTTTAGCATACTGGAATACTGCTATCTAGTCAAATGTTCGTTGTTACAAGTAAAGCCACAGTGATGCCTCAAATTATAAATCTTAAAACATGATAGTCACTTTATGAGTTTTTCTTATAAAAATGCAACCTTTAGAATAGACAAATAGGTAGTAAGCGGTAGAAGATTATCTCTTCGAGAGACTTGGATTATATCCATTTAGTCCTTTGAATTGAAGATATCTTAGTTCTTATGAAAAGCAAATCTGACTTTTGCAGCGGTTCTCTAGGGTAGGGTTAGATAATATGGCTATCCAGGGCTGGCTCTGGCTAATTAGAGGCATTTCCTCTCAAGAAATCAGTCACTTTTCTTGTTTATAGTCTATTCAATATATATCTGTAATTTAGAAGGGTTTTAATTGACCAAATGAATATCACTTAGGAGACATTTTGCTGTTTTTTATCCGTTTCCGTCGCACTAAATCCACGTTTGGTTTACTGCATCTCCAGAAAGTACAACCATTACTCAGACCAATTTATTATGAATTTGTAGCTGGGATACAAAGCTACAATTGTGGAATATTTCATACGACTGGTTTATATAATAGTAAAGTTATGAGGTAGGAGGTAGAACTTATTGAATGACCCTCGTAGCTAACATAGTAATTACCAAATAACCATTACCATTTAACATGTATTAGCAATGGTTGTCTCTTTTACCATGTTTCAAACCATAGGTTTGATGTACTTGAACGGATAGAAATCCGACCGACCGAACAACACTACCTTTTTGGAGCATGTGGAGAACAGCAACAAAATTGGGTCTAGGAGCACTATATTTCAGCAGTTTATGCTCCTGCGTGTTACTCGTGAAATAGCAAAATATGTTGGTAGAAATAATTAGCAAACATATTATAAATAATGATTCATTTGAAATTATTTTGCTGTCTGATGCGATGTCTTCCGTTAATTCTGATGTATGTGCATTTGGCATATACCTCATCTGTGTTGGTTTTACGGCATGCAATTTTCAGGTATAATGTGGTAATCATCTGCGTGAACGACAAAGTGGATTAAGGGTGTTTTGACCATAATGCGGGCCCGTGCATTGGCGTAGCTAGGTTTTTATATGAGAGGGGAGAAGTAAAATTAAAGTGAACCGACAAGGACTTCTAGGCTCTCAATTTTTGAGAATTGCCGCTGAGTTAGAAATTTGCGAGCGGGGGGGACTGCCGTCGAGTCAGAAACTTGAGAGTGGGGGAGGCGGAGGGAGGGGTGGGGACTACACAAGGCGCAGTATCGCGCGCCAAGCATGCCAAGTGGTCCCGGCAGCGAGGTTACATGGTTCCCGGTCTCGAGTGATTTCGAGTGAATCGTGTTCCCACTTGCGAATTTAATTATTTAGTCCGGACCGGGACTACCCTTTGAAGGTGTTCTTGAAAATAACAAAGACATTTATTAAAAAAAAACCACTGCAAAGATCGAAATCATATTTCCAGAAATGATATTATAAAAAGTGTGGGTGGAATTTGCTCTCGTGTAAGTAGTTATTTAGTCATAGCGAATGCAACACATTTTACAATACGAAATCATGTGAGGGAAACTTATTAAGGGACGTCCTGAATGAGGAAAATCTACGTTAAATGTATTAAGGGACGGCCTGTACGAGGGAAATCTACGGTAAGTTTATTAAGGGACGTCCTGTATGAGGGAGATCTACACCTAACACAAAAAGTCCCTGACCAGGTGCTTTGATGTTGGCTTATCCCAAATCAATAAGGGTTAAGAAAAATCTGAGATATACATTTCATGTGCAAATTTCTTCTGCGTAGTAGGATTTCTCATTCATAAACATCGAGTGAATAATGTTGATGTTATGATTGTTTAATTGACCACAACTACCAAAACAATTCCTGCACTAAAATTGGATTTCAATGGGATATTCTTGCTTATTGTGTGATTACGCTTTGCAAATGTGTGTGTACCGACTCCCTGTCGATGCCTGTTACCCATTCATCCCCATACCTGACTGGTTGAGATAGCACACAGTGGACAATTCAAATCAATGATATCCCATAGGAAAAAAGTTCTAGTGCAACTTTGTTGTCGTTACTTGTGGTTATTAAAATCATCATAACTTCAAAAGTAGCCATCTGATCTTATGAACGAGGTATCAAACTACGGAGAAAAAATTTGCCCATTTCATGTATATCTCAGATATTTGGTACCGATTATTGATTTTGGATTACCCGACATCAAAGCGCCTGGTCAGGGACTTTTTATGCTAGTTGTACGTTAAATTTATCAAGGGACGGCCCGTAAGAGGGAAATCTACGTACATTTATAACGGGGCGGCCTGTATGAGGGAAATCTATGTTAAGTTTATTAAAGAACGCCATGTATGAGATATAAATATATTTTAAGTATATAAAGGGATTGCCCGTATGAGGAAGATCTTCATTAAGTTTATTAAGGAATGCCCTGCATGAGGGACATCAAATAATAATAGTAATAATAATAATAAACCATGCTTATTAAGCGCACTCCGTCGCAAGACCCCAGTGCGCTGAACAAAAAAGTACAAAATATGAACAAAGATACAAAACATTATAAAGTCATTTGCTGAAAGAGGTGAGTCTTGAGCGAGCTCTTGAATTGCTGCAGTGATGGGAGCTGGTTCCAGAGTTCAGGAGATGCATGAGAGAATGATCTTTGGCCGTAGGTGACAGTGTTAGTTTTCCTCCGTTGTAAGATGACAGATGCATTTGACCTAAGAGTGCGTGTAGGTTCCTTGATGGAAATAAGGTCGCATAAGTACTTTGGAGCCTGGTTATTTAGTGCTTTGTATGTCAAAAGCATAAGTTTAAAAACAAAACGGCTCTCCACAGACAACCAGTGAAGATCTTTTAACACTGGGCTTATATGTACACGCTTCTTTGTCAAGGTTACCAACCGGGCAGCGGCATTTTGGATGCGCTGTAATTTGCTTAATCTACTTTAAGTTTATTAAGGTCCAACACCACAAAATCAGTTCCCTATTGCTTTGTGTGGTTAAGAGGTCAAGTTCATGTTCATTTTTTTCACCTTCATTTTTTTCGCTACGAGCCAATGATATCTCTCTTAGGTACGACAGGCTGCTTATATCCTAAGATAAGGAATTTTAGCTCTCAATTGGTGGAAACAGTGAAATCGTGTAAAATGATACCATTTAAGAAAAATCTAGAGATTTTAGGCCTAATGTGGAGGAAATAACCTACACATGCCAAATTATGAAAAAATATAGGTACATATACAGCACCTTTTACCTTTTCTAGGATGTTATATTTAGACTGATGGTGGGGTCTATCTTAATTTCAAACACTGCAATGTATTGCTAAAAAGCAAAATATTATTTGGTGGTGTGCACTCTTAAGGGACGGTCTGTATGAGGAAAGTCTACGTTAAGTTTATTAAGGAACAGCCTGTAAGATAGACATAAATTCAGTTTATTTCGAGACGGCCTGTATGATGGAAATATACGTTAAGTTTATTAAGGGAAATATACGTTAAGCTTATTTTAAATCAATGAGCTGTTGTATATTTTCCTGCTCGTGTTTTCTAGTGTACTTTTTATTGTACAGCGCTTAGAAACACTGTTGATAGCGCTTTATAAATGTAATTATGTTATGTTATGTTATTAAGGGAGATAGACGTTAAATTTATTAACCCTAACCATCCTCAATGCCGCAAATGTCCACGGTAAAGTCTGTCTGTGCCAGCTGGCGTGGCACTTTTTCGATGAAATAATGGCCCCAGGCTACATAGTCGGGCCAACACACTGGCCCGAGTATGGTTGGCCCCCGTGGCGCACTGGTAGAGCGTTGGGTTCGAGCCCCGGTGGTGGCGCCACTCTTTTTGTCCGCGTTTTTCTCGTTGAAAAAAAATTCTTCAAAATGTGAATTAGGAGGTTAGAGTTAAATGACGATTTGTATGACGGAAATCTGCATTTAAGTTTATCTTTAAAAAATCTTCAAAATGTGACTTAGGAGGTTAGGGTTAACGGCATTTTTTTTTCTCTTTTTTTTTCTCTTTTTTTTCCTCTTTTTTTTTCTCTTTTTTTTTCTTTTTCAAAATTTTCCACGTATGATTTTATTAACCCTAACCATCCTCAATGCCGCAAATGTCCACGGAAAAGTCTGCCTGTGCCAGCTGGCGTGGCACTTTCTCGATGAAATAATGGCCCCAGGCTACATAGTTGGGCCAACACACTGGCCCGAGTATGGTTGGCCCCCGTGGCGCACTGGTAGAGCGTTGGGTTCGAGCCCCGGTGGTGGCGCCACTCTTTTTGTCCGCGTTTTTGTCGTTGAAAAAAAATCTTCAAAATGTGACTTAGGAGGTTAGGGTTAACGGATTTTTTTTTCTCTTTTTTTTTCTCTTTTTTTTTCTTTTTTCAAAATTTTCCACGTATGATTTTATTAACCCTAACCATCCTCAATGCCGCAAATGTCCACGGAAAAGTCTGCCTGTGCCAGCTGGCGTGGCACTTTCTCGATGAAATAATGGCCCCAGGCTACATAGTCGGGCCAATACACTGGCCCGAGTATGGTTGGCTACCGTGGCGCACTGGTAGAGCGTTGGGTTCGAGCCCCGGTGGTGGCGCCACTCTTTTTGTCCGCGTTTTTGTCGTTGAAAAAAAATCTTCAAAATGTGACTTAGGAGGTTAGGGTTAACGGATTTTTTTTTCTCTTTTTTTTTCTCTTTTTTTTTCTTTTTTCAAAATTGTCCACGTATGATTTTATTAACCCTAACCATCCTCAATGCCGCAAATGTCCACGGAAAAGTCTGCCTGTGCCAGCTGGCGTGGCACTTTCTCGATGAAATAATGGCCCCAGGCTACATAGTCGGGCCAATACACTGGCCCGAGTATGGTTGGCTACCGTGGCGCACTGGTAGAGCGTCCGTCTCGCAACCGAGAGGTTGTGGGTTCGAGCCCCGGCGCCACTCTTTTTGTCCGCGTTTTTGTCGTTGAAAAAAATTTCTTCAAAATGTGAATTAGGAGGTTAGAGTTAAATGACGATTTGTATGACGGAAATCTGCATTTAAGTTTATCTAAGAACGACCCGTGTGAGGGAAATCTCCATTAAGTGTATCAAGGGACGTTCTGTATGAGATAAATCTACGTTAACTTTAAATTTATTTACCCTTTTTACCCAAACGCGAGAGTTAACGCCGGCTAGAAGATTCGAGGTACCGCCACTCCAGTCCACACGGGTAGGGGAAATTGATAGCAGAAAGTTGATTAGTTTACTTCGTATACCGTGTTTCATTGCACTGATACTTCGCCATGCCAAAAACCTTTACCATTCGAGAACCGCCCCAAACTTTCTTTCCGGGGTGAGATCAGAGGATGGGGAGGTATAGGAAGAAGACTAATAGTTGATCTACATCTAATATGGGTTTGTGATCTATCAAATTAAAGCATAAGAGATGCACAAAATGGTATGAGAACATTTTATGATTTTGTTTTTGTTTTTAAACTGCACATATTTAAGCAATGAGTACGCATTCTATACGCCCTCTTAGATTTATTTGTATGCAAACAAATGATTCACCAGGCATATATAAACCACAGAGAACGTGCATTTGAATCTACCGCGTTAGCACTGCACATGCCATTATGCGTTCAGTCATGCACACCCCTACATACAAGGGGTGTGTGTGGTTTCATAGACCAGCTCTAGTATGTGCTTCTTGACATCCCTTACTCAGCTGTGAAATCAAGGTCGTTTAAAAGCTAGCTTCTAGTTGGCTGGGCCCTATTTGTGAATGGTGGGTACTGAAGCAAAGACCAATTACAAAGGAGGTTTAATAGAAATGTATAACAACATTAAAACTCACATACGGAGTGTAAATTATTTATTTGAACTTGAGTCTTTTAAAAGTATTTGGATCACATACTGAATTGGTTTAATTTTAATTTTTCATGGACCAAAATGTTGTATAACCAATTGAAATAAAGGGCGTTTATGGTAAGTTGCACTGTATCATGACATAAATTGCCCGCTTAGAAGCGCTATTAATTCGCTCTGGTAAACCTATTGTTATCAATACTACGAGAGGACTACCCAGTGCATATATTTAAATTCGGGGCTAACTGCATGGGTAAGTTTCCATTATGTTGCAAATTACATCTACGTTCATGCCTTTAAACTACTCAATACAGCCGGTTGGTTGCACAGCCGGTTGGTTGGTTATGTCATATATAGCAACCAGCTTGGATAGGAAGGCGAATATTTTGTTAACGGTTTTTAGGGTATCAATTTATAGCGCTGCTAAGCGGGCCTTGTAACCAACCTAATGAGTCAAGAACTGTTTGTGTTAGGTGTATACACAATTGTAGAATGACGGAAGATACGAAGGAAGATACGCGTTACGTGCATTGTTGCGCTCATGTCACGTCACTGTTCAAAGGATATTATTACACTGAAAAATAATTTGGTGTCATTTTGACACTAAAACAAGTGTCAAAAAATGGGTCCTCAGTTGGCCACCTAAATGTGTCAAATTGACACCATTATGGGTGTAAAATATGACACCTTTGGGTGTCATATTCTTTGGGTGTATAGTACTAGTAGGTCCATGCACTGACACACAGTCCAACAAAATGCTAGTCTCTGACTATGAAATTGTAATTTATTTCATCAGTTAGTTGGCGCAATATTAAACAACATGAACAAGGCTTACATTACGCTAATTGTATCATAATTATTATCAAAAATGTCTGGAAATGGAGCAGATCGATACTTACATGTACCAGTCTTACCGGCTCGTAACATGCAGACAAAATGGCGACGAGAAAACGCATGCGTTGATATGTTGTAAGACGCCCAATTTGGTGTCAGAATTACCCCAATTGGTGTCATGCTGCTTCGACACCTCTAAAAACCGTTGAGCTTTCCCGCCAACTATTGACGCCCTTGGAGTTATTTCAATTAATCTGACACCAGTTTTGGTGTAAATCACTAAATGATCACTGAAAGGTGTCCGTCGGACACTTAACGGTGTCACCGTAAATTATGTGCAAACCCATATCATTGACGATTACACCAATTTTGGAGTCAAAATAACACCTTTGTAAGTGTCATTTACAATTGACTCCAAGAAGGTGTCGCTGTGACACCAATTTATTTTTCAGTGTAGACTCGGGACTTAACCAATGAATTTCTCGTACACCCCTACTTACATGTGCGCCAAGTCGTTCGAAGCTGTGTGTTTCGGACCAAGATAAAAAAATGTGTAGTATTTAGCCCTGTCATGAAATAACTGAACAATAAGTCATCAATGAATATCACTCTCGTTCCCTGAACAATTGCATCTATTAGTATCGATCTCAACTATATGCACACATTATCCATTGTGCGCGTGCGTTCGAGTTAAGTTCTATAAAAACACTGGGTGGAGGAGTTATGTACAATTATCACACATTTATAGTAAAATCAATCGGACCCGGTGAATTTATGGGATAATTTAATATGTTGAAATTGTGCCATGTATCGGTTTTTAGCGTTAGTTTTGTGTCACAACAGCCGCTACAAGGGTCATGCTGTTGTCGCAAGAGACTACCAATGCCCATACTACATTAATAACCGCCCTTTTCAAACATGCCATGTCATACAGGTGCTATGAAACACACATAGTATCGCGATGGTGGTAGAGATCGCACATGAACCATCTAGCTTGCTGAAAAAAACCACGCATCCTCAAACGGAATAAATCGCAATAACTACTAGTTTAAGATTGTAGGATATCCAATTTATAGTTTTAGCTTGTGCCATCCTTGTTTTTACACCCCCTGAGTGTTTTGGCATACCATTATATATAAATATGATTTCCAAGGTGTCATATCTATTTATATTTTTGAGATATCGACCGTGCTGTATTATGGGAGTTACTAATTTTCAGCAGCCAGGTACCCTTTTTGCGATCTATACCCCTTTGGCAATACTATCAGTTCTTAACGACATTTTAATAGAGATTATAATCCCTGTACTAGAAAATCTTTGATTTAACAGTCCCATTTGACTTAACACTTTCTACGCGGCCGGCGTCTGCAGACGATATTCTAAAATGTTACAAAATGTTTCAAAATTGTCAAAAAGTATTGAATTTCATTACCATATTTGGAATCACCATGAGGAATGCATTGAAATAAGTACAAACATGCCTGTTATTGATTCAGTAATCCTTTAGATAGACCTTGACAGTTTTTGAAAAATCTTTTTTGTATATGGTAAAACTAACAGCCGCGTGGAAAGTGTTAAAACCTAACATTACTTTGGTCATTAGTATTAATGTGGATGGATTTTGACCCTTAAATTTACGGTTTAATATATTTACTGAATTTCACTTTGACACGAAAAATATGATAATTGAAAAATAACCATCACTTACCATTTTTCGAGCATTGTAAAATCTAAGAAACAGCAGATTGTTTATATTTCTCAAAAGTTTTGGAATTTCTCTTCTCAATAAATCATTCACCCTCCGTCTTGGATTAATCCTTAATTTCACTTCATAACTTCTCCTTACATGCGGTGAACATTGTAATATTAAAGCAATATAATGTGATCTTTTTCAAATTTGTATACATATTTTTCTCTCTCTTATAATCTTCTACCAGGAAAATCTTTCATTGACTCATAAATCTACTTGACAGTAATATTATCCGTCAAAAACCCATCACTGAACTTTACTAAATCATAATTGAAATCATCCGTAAAAAACCCATCACAGAACTTTACTAAATCATAATTGAAATCTTTACATATAAGGAAATTTTTAACATAATATATATTTGTTTCGATTTTCATCATAAAGCATTCCGTAGGGGGATGTTCACTAGTGTAGAGTTCCGATCGTAATCGGAAACACTATAAATTTAGTTAACATGGTGTCAGAAAATAAATATCAGACAGCTTATTTCAGAATCTGATCATGTAAGTAATTAGGAAACATGTTTGCTCTGTATGTAACTTATAAGATATTTTAGTTTATGGTTATATATTCAATTTGAAGAAAAAAAGCACAGATAGAGTTCGTTCCATGAAAACGCTCGCATAATATGCCTTTAACTGACTGATAGTGGTGAATATCGACAAATCTTTTATTAATGGTTTAATTATAGACATTTTTATGATCGTTTCATGAATCGTAAGACATCCGTTGCGTTTTATTAAAACGAGACAAATATGTGAAAATCCTATCAAAGCTCACACATCGGTGCGTAAATATCAACTTTCTTAACATTTTAATAACAACCGGTAACGTTCGAAAATATCTATAGCTCAGTAAACTATAGTCAATATACAGGGACGTCGTTGGCCGTTTCCCCGGGGAGGTGTTAATCCCAAATTTGTTGAAGTAACAATACTAACATGGCGCCGCCGATCGATATTTCTTTCCGTAGCACAGTCCACTGGTCTATGGTATAACATCCCGTGTAGGCGTTAACATTTAAATAGGGGTACGGGAAAAACATATTGAAATTTTAAACTTAGCCTTATTCCGTAGTTTGGTCTTGTGTTGCCGTCCTCCCCGACAGCCAACCCGACCGCCAACCCGACCGCCAACCCCCGGCGGCGCCATCAGCATATTTGTGGGGCATGATTTGTTTTAAGAGACATGAAGATAAGAAGATCCACGCGAAGCGCGTAATTTGTTTGTCATTTACGCTATAATTGTCAATTTTTGTATAATTCTAACTAATTTGTTAGGAAAATCGCGTTTGCGCGCAAATTTAGCTGCATGCTAAAATTATCAAATTTTGTCTAATTGTAACTAATTTGATTTTATTTTGGAGGGGGCCGGGGTGGAATTGGGGGAAGAAAACCATTTTGCAAATAAAATCATTAACCATGTTTGGCACAAAGCTCAATTTGAATAATAATTAATACAGACTGGTAATCTGCCGTGCCCTCTATTGATTCCGGTACCAAATTAATAGATATCTACCATGTCTACAATATTGATGTTTTATGAGCAATATTTTAATGAATAATAATGCATATTTTCTGAGTTGCAGTGAACCAAATAATTGGCCTTTCAAAGCTCTTTGTAGAGAGTTACCAGTTTGATTTCTAATCACTCAGTTCACTAACCTTGTTAATGTTGGGCTATTGTTCACATTTGCTCTTTATATATACAACAAAACACAAACCTAATTTTAGTCGTTAGTGACCGGTTATAAACGATTACACTCAGTCGTATTTACACGATTACATTGATAATTACGTCTGGTGGTACAAGATTACACAAATTTGCACATGGCTATGCTCTATGTCGGCAGGTATAAAATACAGAATGCTGAAACGACAGAAACGACAGAAACAGCTGCAAACCATAAAAATGAGACGAGGAGTATAAATGTGGGGAGTTCAGCACTAGTGTAGCTACAACCGAGTACCCAATTCGCAGTGCACCCAAACTTAACTTAGTGTTATCGTGAATGTCATTTTATGGAGTCAATTTATAGGCCCTACAGGGCATAGACGGTACCTTTTTACCGTCTATGGTGACCTTTCTGACATAAATTATGGACACTTGGTAAAAAAATGGTAGATTTCAAGTTTTACCAAAATTCAAAAACTCATAAAATCATTAACCATGTTTGGCACAAAGCTCAATTTAAATAATAATATAGTCTGGTAATTTGCTGTGCCCTCTATGGATTCCACTACCAAATTAATCAACAAGTGATGTTTTATGAGCAATATTTGAATGATTAATCATGAAAATAAATGTCAGTTTTGATATGGTTACACTGAGTTACTGTAAACCTAATTTTAATCGTTTGTGACCGGTTATAAACGAGTACAAAGAGTTTAACACGACTAAGTCGTATTTACACAATTACACTGATAGATATTCACCATTACGTCTGGTGGTACACGATTTCACAAAGTTTCACATGGCTATGCGCTATGCTACAATATTACGTCTAATGTTATACGATTACACTATTAAAGTTGTACACGACTACGCCCTTTTCACATGTGCGTCATTACTTTCGATATTACACTGCTGCGTGATGTTACATGATTACATAAGGTTTCACACTGTTGCGTCCAGTTTTACACAATTACACTGAATGGTGTACGATTTCGTTAGAATAGTATATACATGATTACACCGCTTTTTTACTCAATTTTCCGGTTCTTTTAATCATTTAGCTTTCGTTCGGCTTTATATGATACGTTCGATTTTACACTATCTCGTCATGTTTTACACGATAACGTCAACGTTCAGTTGTATAGGATAATACAAAGTTAACACGATGTACTGACATGACTGATATTTACATTATCATTTGTTTAGTATTATAACCTCTAATAGAAATAATCGGTGTCTGTAAAACACGTATTGGCGTACACGCGTACGTACGTACGTACGTACGTTCGATTGATCATTCTGAATTCTCACTACTTCTTGTACCATTTATTATTTGAATGCAACTTATCGTTTGCTGTGCTCACGGTCCATTCTGTTAACCCCGTAGGGCACAAGGGACAGACCCGACGTGCGGAGCACCAAAGGGGAATGGGGCTCCCATCGTTAACCACTGCTGGTCGGTTGAGGGTCCAATTTAGATTGAGCCCCATAGGGCTGTAAGCGGTATTAAAGATAATAGAATTTGGTCAGATGAGATAAAACACCGGGTATAAACTTGACTGCACACACATATATAGGCGGTATCTTTTACCATTGTGAAGTACATGCACAGAGGCCGTACACGGTAAAAACCATTTTAAACGACGCCCAATAGTTGTTTAAGCCTGTCACTCCAACAACTATTGTTCAAAATGTTAAACAATTGTTTAAACAACTGCTGCAGCTGTTTAAACAATTGTTTAACATTTTGAACAATAGTTGTTAGAGTGAGCGACAGGCTTAAACAACTGTTGGGCGTTGTTTAAAATAGTTTTTACTGTGTACGTGACTGTACAATCGTACGTACGCGTACGCGTGTACGTGTTTTACAAACACCGTAGAAATAATTACGTGTTACATTCAATTAAACCACTTCCGGTTATGACATTCCCTAAAGTGGTGGCCCAAATATAATGTGTACATCACCCACCAACAAGCAATTAATTTCTGTTAGCCAGCGGATCTTCATCAGTTGGTAACTGCCCGGGGGTGGGGGTGGGGGGGGGGGGGGGGGGGGTACTCGGATTTGGTTTGGTCCGGGTGTGCCGTTGGAGATTCAAAATCCCTACCCATTTTTAAGGGTGATTTTGGAAAAAAAGATACCCATATCTAAGGATTTTGCTTCATTATAGACCCAATTTTCGCAAATTATCGGGAAAATAGACCATTTGTAAAATGTGACCCCATTATTAGGGATCTTCTAGCACAATATCATATCCCATGTTTAGGGATTTTTTGCAAAAAAAGCGACCCATTAGAGCGGCACATCCTGTATACCGTATTATTAGACGAGTACCCCCCCCCCCCCCTCCCCACCACCGGGGTAACCTGGGTACTTTGCGAAGACATACTCCTTACAATAGAACGCCTGGCAACATACAATGTCGGTAGTACGTCGCGACCACATACATGTATAGAAAGGGATTAATCACGGAATTTGGAAAGGCCAAATTGACCTCAAGAATTTCGTTCGGGACGAAAATATGTTATCAGCAATATAATGTATCACATGATAGACCAGGGGTTCTCAACCTGGGGGTCGTTTGAGGTTTTCCAGGGGGTCATGAAGGGGTCATAAATATAGCTTTATGGGTACCATTTTGATAATTCGCTCTAAAAAAGGCTTAAAAACTCAAAAGAAACGTTCAAATATGCTAAATTTACTGCTCGCTACGCTCGCATCATATAACCAAGCAGTTTGACTTTGAATAAATCGGGTTGTTTATTTCCATTTTGGGGGGGGGGGGGGGGGGGGGGGGGGGAGGGAGGGGTCACGGTACTGACCAAGAATGTCAAAAGGGGTCGTGGGCCGAAAAGGTTGAGATCAGCTGTGATGCTTCCCCTAATTAGGCAACAAGACAACAAATGTGGGACAGAGATATTTCAATACGGCAACAAAAAAAAGGATGCGTGCGAGGCTAAAAGGTTCGTACAACCCGTAATGGGTTGATCACCAGACTACTACTTATAATTGATTTGGTTTTTCAATTTCTACGGTTTTGGTTGAAATAATTTAGTTTCAATGATATCTGGGTGGGTTTTTATGTCCGTTTCCATTTTTTCCACCACCATCTTTTGCAAGAACAGTCAATCATAAAAGAACCACTTCAATCCTACCCCCCCCCCCCCCCCCCCCCCCCCCCCCCCCCCCACCACCACACACCCACACACACACACACTTACGTGAAATTCACGAGGTGACTGACTGGAAAAAACTTGGGGCAACCTTTTACGAAAAATTCCGGGACGGAATTATTCTAACCAGGAATCTTTTTGGCTGTGCCCTCCCCCCTGACAACCACCTCTGTTATGTTACGCCCCTGTATGATTACGATAGATTTTACACGATGCCCAGTTTACAAACGATCATTGCACAGAGTTTAACACAACAACGTCCTATTTTACACGATTACACTGATTAATATTCACCATAAACGTCTGGTAGTATATTATACAAGATTACACCGATTAATATTCACGGTTACGTCTGGTTTTACACGATTGCACTGATTGATATTCACGATTATGTGTGGTTTTACACGATTGCACTGATTGATATTTACCATACGTCTGGTACTGTAGTGTATACAAGATTACACTGATTAATATTCACGGTTACGTCTGGTTTACACGATTACACTGATTTATATTCACGATTATGTGTGGTTTTACACGACTACACTGATTAATATTCACGATTACGTCTGGTTTTACACGATTGCACTGATTGATATTTACCATACGTCTGGTACTGTAGTGTATACAAGATTACACTGAATAATATTCACAATTACGTCTGGTTTTACACGATTACACTGATTTATATTCACAATTACCTCTGGTTTTGCACGATTACACTGATTGATATTCACGATTACGTCTGGTTTACAGGATTACACTGATTAATATTCACGATTATGTGTGGTTTTACACGATTACACTGATTAATATTCACGATTACGTCTGGTTTACACGATTACACTGATTAATATTCACGATTATGTGTGGTTTTACACGATTACACTGATTAATATCACGATTACGTCTGGTTTTACACGATTACACTGATTGATATTTACCATACGTCTGGTAGTATATATAAAATTACACTGATTATTATTCACGGTTACGTCTGGTTTTACACGATTGCACTGATTGATATTCACGGTTACGTCTGGTTTTACACGATTACACTGATTGATATTCACCATACGTCTGGTACTGTAGTGTATACAAGATTACACTGATTAATATTCACGATTACCTCTGGTTTTACG
>CM069442.1:31921433-32011569 GCA_035610835.1 Ophiura sarsii
TTGAATTAAAATACCTAAAAATAAATAATGAAACGTATTTCATGCTTGTGTAAAAACCGTCCATTGTAAACACCACCAATGCACTATATAGGAGGATATCATATCACCCGATCATGTGCGGACTATGTGCGGACTATGTGCGGACAGTGCGGTGAGGTTTCACAACATATTTTTTTTCCGGTACAAATTGCGAAACTTTTTACCAATTTTTATGGATATGAGTGTGCACAGTAAAATATTTAACAATGATCTGGACGCAGCTTTGCGAACACCAACAAAACATGCTACGTGAAATAGCTTGCATTTACGTCCATACTAGAATTTAGTCTAAGATCCGTGAGTTGGGGCGTAAATAAAGGGCCGAAATCGTGTCATCAAATTAATAGTGAAATATTGAAAAACTTCTAATAAACACTTTGGGGTTTCCTTTTGATATGTTTGAGGATATCATATAGACCCTTATAAATAATCTCTGCAATGACGACGTATATGGGATAACTCAAGTTAGCAGCCGATTGTTTGATATGACCTCCTTGTGCATGTAGGCCTATCGTCCAGGGGAAGCGCGGCATTGGTGGTGTATATCCTCCATCCAGCACGCGGTATCATAAACTCAAAACCGGCCCGATTGGGAATTTTCCAAACAATTCCCTGTAAACTTTAATTAATCCGAATACCTAAAGCAGACGACATAGATAACCTTTACAGGGCTTCACCCGTAAGCTGTAGGAAGTTATATGGCAGACGATACAAACAGCGCCACCAACAATGGGACACTCGGCAAGTTGAGTTGCACTGCCCTGAGTGTTGTTGCACTGCCCTGAGTGTTGTTGCGCAAAACCCGGGTTTTGCCCAGTTAGTGACTGTCCAAAACCCGGGATTCTCACCACCCGGCTTTTGGATGCAATACCGGCGGCCGGGCGGAACGTTAACGTGCAGGGCCGGCGGATCCCAGGAATTGGACTAAATTCAAGGTATACATTACTAGTAGGCCTCTGTATGAGTTCAAAGACACCGTGGTCCTCACAGCCTAAATGGTTTAAGATGGAGAGGAGAGGGAAACTTCGTCGGCTTCAGTATCAGGTAGGTTGAAAATCATAACCAGCGGAAATCCTACATGTGCCAGTGCCAGTAGGGGGCAGTACCAGAACCAAATTTCTTTACTGTCGACCTTCAATAAAACACAAACACAAACACAAACAATTTCGTTCTCTTTAATTTTTCGCTAGCTCTATTGATTTTAATTTTCATCATCACATCACTACAGGTCACTTTATAAATAAAAACACTGCGTCTTATACAAATTAACTTGACCCAGTTAAGTATCAATCATTATTTGACCAGTCTCATCAAAAAGGACATGTTGGAAATGATGGCTTGCCAGTTTTTACTATTAGCATATTGGATTTTGAATACAATGTATAAAGTAGCCAATAAGGATGTAAGTAATGTGATCAAACAAACGAGTCTAAAGTTGAAAATGTCATAATAATGTTTCCTACATGTTTTATTGGGTATTTGCAATGATACATTTTGCAGAGCACCCCATTTTAAACAGACACTTAATTCCAAAGATATTAACAAATGAGTGGTATTCAAAACAATAGAAAACTAGAGAATATCCTTTGTTTGGTTATATCTCAAATTAACATTGGTAACTTCGGACACATTTTGTTTCATCACATCACATAATATGTTTCTTGAATCCATATCTTTTGATTCAGGAACCCAGTTTTCTTCACCATGGTATAATTTTAAAGCTGATATCTCTAACTCTCACCGATTGGCCTAATGCCACTAACATAATCCTAGTTATAATACACCAGTAATAATAGTATTTATCCAATCTATCGATTCATATTACAAGATAATTATATGTTCACAAATATAAATATATACAAGATAAACAATATATTTTTACCGTATACTATTTACTAGTATATTTATAACCTCATTTTATTATTTCCGATTACATGATACACAGCGTGTCTCAAAAACCTGTTCCAAAATTGGCAAGCTGATAACTTTCATCGTTCTTTCATTGTTTCAAATGTAAATCTAACTAATTCAACACAAACGTATTGAGATACAGGAAATGCATGTCAGAGACTTTTAGAAAGAGAGAGTACTCTGTTAAAAGGGTCTCTTTCAGGTTCTTAAATCAAAATGACTGGTTTGCTTTATTTCAAGACTCATCAGCTCTCCATTTTGGACCCAATTTTAAGGACACGTTGTAATTATATGTGCATAAAATAGAAATATATACAAGATTTATGAATTGAATTGTCGCTAAACTATCATCTGCCTATTGCTAATCATCGAGGCTGCCTTTTGCAAAACCAAGCTCAAAAAGTCGTACTTTGTTTTTGTATTTGACACATAGGTGTTTTTTTAATATGCAGTCAATATTCACATGAATATTTAATGATATTCATTTGACTCAATGCTAAAACCCTCATTGCAGCATAACCATTCACATACAATAGGTATATGAGCATAGGAAGTCCTTTACAAATCAGATACTGTATAAAGTAAAGCATTTTTAACACAATCATTTATAAAAATATGTTTCTGTTTCTACGATTCAGCTCCTCCTCTATTACCTGCCATGGAAAATCAAATAGTTTCAATGTACAGATATAAAGATAAGCATTTTAAAGTAACCTTTTTGGTGAAAATGTCTGTGTAAAGTTAAGCATTATTACATAACAATTTAAATACATACGTTTATGTATAAAGTCAGTAATGTGACTCTATATTACTAACACGACTAAAGGTGCGTTCATACTCCCGTCGTTGCGCATCGACCGACGTCGATGGACATCGGCGCGAGTTGAAGCAATGTCAACTTTTATCCATCGACGTCGGTCGATGCGCAACGACGGGAGTATGAACGCACCATAATCACGTTCAATGTAAAGATAAAGATAAGCATTTGTACCATAGCAATTCAAATACAATATAAGGACATAGGATTAAATGCCGAACTCACCCAGCCTCGTGCTCGCACAAACAGATATGCTGAAAGCCCCATTCCTTATTATGTGTAGCTGATCAACAGTGAACTCGCATAATTTGCTTTGCGTGCTCCGTCTTTCTTCATCAAGCTCGCATATCCTGTATTTGGCCTTGTCTCTTGTTGTTTGCCATGTTCCTGCCCAGTAAGTTGGCTATTTGTGTATTGAATTGTTTTATATGTATTCCTTGCTTTCCTGTACAATGTAATTCGGCCTTCGGGTCGCGATTTTGTGCCAATAAAATCATATCATATCATATATGTAAGATACTAATTTGACTCAACACTAATTGAAGAAAGAAGGGTGTCCCGGGCGCGTCCCGGCCAGGTATTTCTAACATAACATTCATAAATTTTTGTCAAGTTAGTCATTGACTAAAAACTAATCAAATAGTTTCAACGTAAAGTTAGGTAAATTGAACATTAACAGTTTGACTCAATATTTATCAAATAGGTTCAATGCTAGGCGTGTTAAACAAAGCCATTTAAAAGCTAGTCATTTGATTCAATGCTATAGTTGATTCGCAGACATTGGCCGATTCACCATTTCAGTCAGAGGTAACAGAAGCAAAAGAGGGTGAGGCACTCGAATTTTAATCGTAATATGCCTGGATAATACCTTGTCATCATCAGTGCCTGTACTATTGTGACGTATTCACCACTATGTAAAGATAGGACCCGAGATTTTTCTGCAATATTTACATTGAAAAGTGTCTCCATAAATGTGCCATATCTCGTTAAAAATGGTCACTACCCTCCTGAATATTTCGCAGCAAATAAAGTGTACGCCTTCGTCTCCGTAAAATGTCAACATTCGGAAGGCTTATTGCTTCAAACGTTCAAGACCAGGAAAATAAGATGAACAGATGATTTTAGTTTAGAAAATTTTGCATATTCTGTCATTCTCTGTGTAGATAGTCGCGTTACCGTTCGATGAACCTATTGTCCCGTCAGAGTAAATTAAACCAGCCGTGCGTGTAGTGTCGCGGGAAACACATGCATTTTAAATGGATATCCCTAACATATGCTATGTCTATACAGAGAGCATGTGGAATTACAGCAAAATTCCGATCTTTGCACCAAAACTGTATATTTCATGTGATTATTTGAAGCAGATAATCATTCTCTACCCTTCTAATCTTTTACTATATGAAAGATCAATGCTTCAAATGGAATTCTATGTTAGCAAATTGATATTCAAATGCTTCAAACGGTCACGACCAGCGTTTTTAATCGCATAACACATAATTATGATAATTTTACCTCGTTTTTAAATCAAGAATTACATCATTTTATACAGTCATAAATGTACAATATCTGATATGAATGATAGCAGAAAATGATAAATCAAACAACTGTGACTAAAACAGTCTACATACATATTCTGGTTTTATGAGAAAGCGATCTAAAGTGAGCTCTTCTATTCGGAAAATTTCGGAAACCATCGGAGCTTGCATATTGCAGTTGCATCCCGTGAAAAGAAAAATGACCTTGCCGTGCACAGAGAGTGACCTGCTGGTTGACTGAGATAGGGTGAACAACCATTATTAAACATAGTGACTGGGAACTTGCGGCAAAATGATCTGCATTGACTTTACCTGCAAACAGGTGTTGTCAATTGCCTGCATACTTTTGATAAAGAAGATGTGTTGTTATTCAGATAAATTGATAAAGATATTCAGGTGGTCTCATAGCCAGAAATATACATAAAGTAACGTTTATAATCCGTATCTTGGTTGATATAACATTTTTTCCATCTAGGCCAAATGGTTTTGTACCTGGTTTATACAAACGATGATGATTGAATTAATTCGTTTTTTTCTAGAACGGGTCTTTTTTAGTTTAATGTTACCTTTATGTCACGTGCATAATAAAAAAGGGAAATAATAAAAAGTGAAACTTGATTATCCACTTAATTATGAATAGGTTGACAAACATAACATTTTTTCTTTTGAAAACTATATAAGGTCGATAATGTTGGATTAAGTATTTGGTTGCCGTGATTTTTAAAGCTACATGATCAGCTATATTCACTAAAGCCACGCTATCATGAATAGCATTTGATTATGGAACGCAAATAATAACATCTATAAAAGTACCGCTGTTTCATCACTGGTCAAAATGGGTTCCTCTAACGCCCAATGGACGAGGTCCACAATCGAAACCAATACGCCAGAGTTTATGAATCTACTATAATCACATAGTTTCAATATCACATCAAAGCATTTAACATTACAAGTCATATGCATAGGTTTCTATGTAAAGTAAGTCATTTGACTCTATCAAATAGTTTCAATGTAAAGTTAAGGTATCTTAACATAACCCTTTACATACATATAGGTTCCCATGTTAAGTTGGTAATTTGACGCATTGCTAATCAAATTGTTTCAATGTAAAGTTTTAAATTTTACATATAAACATAACCATCCATACACTTTGGTTTCTAGGTAAAGTTATTTGACTATATATAAACACATACAGGCTGTCCCAAAATGATTCGTACCCATCGATGCCCAAAGTTCAATACATACACTTTGCCAAAAAGGTGAAATCACCATGTTTTACATAATAGAGTGTATCTTGAGTTTGATAAATCCGATATTCATGATCTAAAATTCGAATGTAATAATACAGTATGACAAAGATGATGAGACGGTCCTATCGATTTTGATGATGACAACAATTATTGAATTTTGGGCATCGATGGGTACTAATCATATTGGGACAGCCTGTATATTTCAAAAGTTTTAAAAGTTAAGGTAACATAGCCATTCATAATACACCTAGCACAAAAAGTCCCTGACCAGGTGCTTTGATGTTGGCTAATTCAAAATAGATAATCGGTTCCACTATCTGAGATACATTAAATGAACAAAATTCTTCTCCGCAGTTTGATACCTCATTCAAAACAATTGAATGGATACTTTTAAAGTTATGGCGATTTCAATGACCGCGCATAACAACAGCAAATGGTTTTCTATGGGATATCATAGATTTGTGTGTGATTACGCATTGAAAATGTGTGTGTGTACCGACTCCCTGTCGATGCCTGCCTCACATTCATCCCAATACCTGACTGGTTGAGATAGAAACAATGAATCAATGATGGAAATCAATGATATCCCATAGGAAACCAATTCGAGTGCAACTTTGTTGTCGTTACTTGTGGTTATTGAAATCATCATAACTTCAAAAGTACCAATTATATCTTTACGTATGGGGTATCAAACTACGTAGAAGAAATTTGCCCATTTCATGTATATCTCAGATTTTTGGTACCTATTAATGATTTTGGATTAGTCAACAAACAAAGCACCTGGTCAGGGACTTTTTGTGCTAGGTGTACTTATGTTACATTGTAAATAGATAGGTTTCTAGGTAAAGTTATTCATTTGATATTTTCTGGAAACGATCTTTTTATTTGAAGTCTGATTACTTTCACATTTTGTTGATTAATATGTCAATTTTGAAGCGATTAGTCACAAATGTTTTTTGTCACACAACCAATCAACTGGTTTAGTCAAGATAATGTTAGTCATTTATAACAATACCAGTCATAATTGTATTCAAAATGTAAAGTAAGTAATTGGTAATAACACCGGGGAGCGATATTATTTACCGTAAACAACATTTGAAAGCGTATAGTATATGATGAGACTGATAATACATGTATACAGTGTTTGGCCAAATGTTGTTTACGGTTAATAAATTCGCCACCGGCGAGGTTTCCCAAAGACAACCCGTCCAATTGTCAATTTGGAACGACGCAAACTCTACTTGGTCTAGGTCTAAGTAAGGTGATTCAATTTGAGCTCAATTTTTCCTCATAGTGTTTCCTACTACATGGATAACCATCATAAATACACTCTTTAAGAATTCAATATATTTGTCTCATACAACGAGCATACAACAACTTGTATTATACACAAACTTCAGGTCTTAAGACTTCTGACGATTCACTGACATTTAGCTCATACGAAACATCTCTCAGGCCTAAAGTATTGCAGGAAATGAAAACAATATTATGTGCTTTCTGGTGTGTGATAACCACAATCTTAATTTTGATGGATAACAGTGAATTTGATTGGGTTACTTATTTTCACTTATAGAATGTAAATACTCAACTATGGAATGTAGGTCACCATGTGAATGGACTTCCTTTCATTGGTGTACCATTTATGTTGACATGGAGTGAACGGATGTATATGTTATACTGGAATGTGTATGTACCATCCTTGTTGTCCTGTACACGCACGTCTGCACCCACACTTTGTTTAACCTCTACCTTGACACCACAAGTTGTCATCAACTGTCCATTGAAGTCTACAGTCTGTACAGTGGCAGAAGTCGAGTAATCTAGTTCACTTCTCTGTTGTAGTTGAATCGTGCACTGACTTGGGTCAACCTGTTGTTGTAGGGATAATAACAACAAAGTAAAGTAATAGCAGAAACAAGGTAATGACAAGATAATTATAATAATAACAACATAATAATAACAAAAACTGATAAAAACTACTGAATAAGAATAAAGTAAAAAATAAAAACATCAAATTAACAAAAAGGTAATAACGTAAACATAACAACCAAATTAATATCAATAAACTAACTACAACAAATTAAATGTTTATATTGTGTTATATTCCATGGAGGGGGTACTCCCTTTTATATATGTTTGCATTTGTAAGAAAAGTGTGTTAAGACATCTTTTCAGCCTTGCTGTTGATAAGACCAAATAATTTGGTAAAATGTAACAACAACAATAAAATAGTTATCTTAGGTCAATATAATCAATGTCACTCAAACACACATATTGCCAGTATGCCTACCAGCCCCCCCCCCCCCCCCCCCCCATGACAAAAGAGATTTAAAAAAGAAGGAACAAGGGAGGAAGAGGGGAGGAAGAGGAAAGGTAAGGAGTAAGGAGACAAAGAAGACATTGAAACCAATTTTACGTTTGAAATAAATGAATTTTAATTTGTGCATACACTCGTGTTATTGGTGCGGATGTTGTTTTAGGTTAGGATTTGTGTTTGGAATTCACTCCTATTATCTACCTATGAAGGAATCATTGTTCTTTAGTTAGTAGACGTGTATGAAAATGCAAAAATTACTGATTCAGAATGGTGAATGTTTGCCTTATAAAATGCCTAAAACCCAGAAGCTTCGCCCCTAGACCCCATGCACACGCTGGTCTCTCCATTCGCTCACAAGGATACAAACAGTATTTGGCCCCAATGTGATTTGGCCCCATCAAAATAGTCTCGTATTTGGAGGTGGGGTGTTATTTGACACATGTTGATATTTTATGTGATCCCCATCTTAAAATATGGTATGGCATAGACAAAACTGATATGCGATGTGCATACACTCGTGTTCTTGTTATGGATGTTGTTTTACATGTAGGTTAGGATTTGTGCTTTGATTTTACTCCTGTTATCTATCTATGAAGGAATCGTTGATTTTAGAATAGTAGACGTGTGTGAAAATGCAAAAATTAACAACGTTTGCCTTTATAATGACACATAGAATTAACCGTGACATTTTCTTGACATTTTAATATTATATATTCTCAACGGTGCTGACCACGAATCTAAAATAAAAAATGGGGTAACGGGCTTAGTTTTTGAGCTATATCCGTTTCGAAAATGGTGGGGGTTTTTTCAAAAAATACCACATGGTTCTATGGGAAATGAGTAAAAATTAGACTTTAATGGAAGATTCAATAAAATCTGCTCGATACATTTTTTTCTTCTTTCAAATAATGAAATTAAAAAAATAGGGTCATCGACTTACTTTCTCTAGCCTTGCCATCAAGGCCTTCTTATTTTTAAAACCATTTCATTATCCAAAACAATAACATTAATATTGCAACAGTATTTCACACTCTATACCAGGCACTGTTATTTACCCATCATATAGGCCAGCAAGTTTAGCTAAAGAGTACTGCTTCTATAATATATATTTTCAACAACAACAAAAAACACGCTATCATTTTTAATTCATTTTCATCTTACAATGTCAAATTTCGTTTGCAATATGGGTCACTTAGAAGATGGTTTTACAAACAGGATTTTCTTCAGTTTATTAAGATATTAAATAAAAGAATAATAATTTCGATTGCATATCCCTTGTGAAAATTATAGCCGAATTAAGCAAATGTGACATGTTAACCTTTATAATACTTCCAGTCTAGTCAGGTTGTTCCACAATGAAATTCTTTTCAAATATAACATTACATACACCTTGCTTGAATATATTTCCTTTCAAACAAGGTGTGTAGTTAGCGCAACATATCAGGACAATGAAACAACCTTGTGCAACATGTTTCGTCCTGGTCGAGTGACCTACCTCTACCTTGACACCACAAGTTGTCATCAACTGTCCATTGAAGTCTACAGTCTGTACAGTGGCAGAAGTCGAGTAATCTAGTTCACTTCTCTGTTGTAGTTGAATCGTGCACTGACTTGGGTCAACCTGTTGTTGTAGGGATAATAACAACAAAGTAAAGTAATAGCAGAAACAAGGTAATGACAAGATAATTATAATAATAACAACATAATAATAACAAAAACTGATAAAAACTACTGAATAAGAATAAAGTAAAAAATAAAAACATCAAATTAACAAAAAGGTAATAACGTAAACATAACAACCAAATTAATATCAATAAACTAACTACAACAAATTAAATGTTTATATTGTGTTATATTCCATGGAGGGGGTACTCCCTTTTATATATGTTTGCATTTGTAAGAAAAGTGTGTTAAGACATCTTTTCAGCCTTGCTGTTGATAAGACCAAATAATTTGGTAAAATGTAACAACAACAATAAAATAGTTATCTTAGGTCAATATAATCAATGTCACTCAAACACACATATTGCCAGTATGCCTACCAGCCCCCCCCCCCCCCCCCCCCCCCCCATGACAAAAGAGATTTAAAAAAGAAGGAACAAGGGAGGAAGAGGGGAGGAAGAGGAAAGGTAAGGAGTAAGGAGACAAAGAAGACATTGAAACCAATTTTACGTTTGAAATAAATGAATTTTAATTTGTGCATACACTCGTGTTATTGGTGCGGATGTTGTTTTAGGTTAGGATTTGTGTTTGGAATTCACTCCTATTATCTACCTATGAAGGAATCATTGTTCTTTAGTTAGTAGACGTGTATGAAAATGCAAAAATTACTGATTCAGAATGGTGAATGTTTGCCTTATAAAATGCCTAAAACCCAGAAGCTTCGCCCCTAGACCCCATGCACACGCTGGTCTCTCCATTCGCTCACAAGGATACAAACAGTATTTGGCCCCAATGTGATTTGGCCCCATCAAAATAGTCTCGTATTTGGAGGTGGGGTGTTATTTGACACATGTTGATATTTTATGTGATCCCCATCTTAAAATATGGTATGGCATAGACAAAACTGATATGCGATGTGCATACACTCGTGTTCTTGTTATGGATGTTGTTTTACATGTAGGTTAGGATTTGTGCTTTGATTTTACTCCTGTTATCTATCTATGAAGGAATCGTTGATTTTAGAATAGTAGACGTGTGTGAAAATGCAAAAATTAACAACGTTTGCCTTTATAATGACACATAGAATTAACCGTGACATTTTCTTGACATTTTAATATTATATATTCTCAACGGTGCTGACCACGAATCTAAAATAAAAAATGGGGTAACGGGCTTAGTTTTTGAGCTATATCCGTTTCGAAAATGGTGGGGGTTTTTTCAAAAAATACCACATGGTTCTATGGGAAATGAGTAAAAATTAGACTTTAATGGAAGATTCAATAAAATCTGCTCGATACATTTTTTTCTTCTTTCAAATAATGAAATTAAAAAAATAGGGTCATCGACTTACTTTCTCTAGCCTTGCCATCAAGGCCTTCTTATTTTTAAAACCATTTCATTATCCAAAACAATAACATTAATATTGCAACAGTATTTCACACTCTATACCAGGCACTGTTATTTACCCATCATATAGGCCAGCAAGTTTAGCTAAAGAGTACTGCTTCTATAATATATATTTTCAACAACAACAAAAAACACGCTATCATTTTTAATTCATTTTCATCTTACAATGTCAAATTTCGTTTGCAATATGGGTCACTTAGAAGATGGTTTTACAAACAGGATTTTCTTCAGTTTATTAAGATATTAAATAAAAGAATAATAATTTCGATTGCATATCCCTTGTGAAAATTATAGCCGAATTAAGCAAATGTGACATGTTAACCTTTATAATACTTCCAGTCTAGTCAGGTTGTTCCACAATGAAATTCTTTTCAAATATAACATTACATACACCTTGCTTGAATATATTTCCTTTCAAACAAGGTGTGTAGTTAGCGCAACATATCAGGACAATGAAACAACCTTGTGCAACATGTTTCGTCCTGGTCGAGTGAACACGCCTCCAGGTATACACGCACTGTCTGGGGGGGGGGGGGGGTACCGCGCCATTTTGTCCCGAAGCAATGGTCATGACGTCATATTTTGGTCGATTTTCTGAACTTTTGTATTGGATTTACGTGCAAAATATATGCCCTTGGCATCATACTTTCTTAGGTGTGTGGGTCCACTTTAAATTTCAGATGTTCTAAAATGGATGGATTTCTAACCAATTTGATAAAGAAACACGATCCACACACCTCAGAATTGCACAAATATATGCTTAAAACAAGTCCACTTTTTGTGCCTTTGAACAGAGTGTTTGCCGGGAATGTAGAATTACACAGTGCATTAACCCATGACCCCGGTGCATGTTCGCTGTGTATAACAGATCGTAACATGAATAATGCAACACGTCACGTCACGACATGAAGCTAAGCTTAGCTTCATGGTTCAGTCGCACCCTGATTGTGGACCGTATAAAAGTAAGGGTATGGTCCCAAGTATGCAAATGAGGATTATGAGATTTATTCCGTTGTTGAGTACTGGATATTTGTGTGGTAGAGCATGACATTGTATTCAGTGAGATAATTTGCATACTTGGGACTTCTACACCATACCGCTACCCGTACAAATGACGCAATTTTTTGTGTTCGAAAATATCAACGTTTTTTCTGTTCTTAATATTGATATATAATTACATTACAAACACATTTTGTGCGAAAGAAACACACAAATTTGGCAAAAATGGCACAATAAAAATCCGTTCGTTATAAATAAATGGATATGGCTAAATAATAAAACTATTACAATTATACTCATCAGTCTCTGTGGCGTGCATACGTTGCCATGTCGTTGGCAATCGGCAATCACGGGTTCGATTCCCGTAAATTGCTTGTTATCCTTTTATATTTCTATATTTTAAACTTGATGGTGGATTAATGTAACATCATTGTTATGTCAACTTTTATGAATTATAAAGACCGCCCATGCGTTTATAGTTTTCTTTTATTTATTTATCCATCATTTAACTCTTGATTTATTAACTTTGTATCGAAACAATTAAAATGTGTAAACAATTATATTATTGCTCGATAAATAAGTGATTTAAATTGAGTTCAGTTTGATAATGATAGCAAACCTTGTTGTAAAATCATTTTACCAGTGTGCCCAACAATTTCTCTTTGCACACTTTGTTTATACATTCAGAGATGTCACTTTTAGTTTGTTATAGCTAGGCTAATATACAATTGTAAGCAAGTTTGCGACCTCTTTGATTTTAGGCTGGTAACACAATCCCATAGTGCATTTCGTTAAAACTGTGTAATTTTTTTCTTCAACTGTACGTATCACGTGATAACCACGATCGTTTTCGCAAAATATCGCAAAATGGCAAAATGCCCCCCCCCCCCCCTACGCACTGTCATTTACTATCCACTCGGATGATAACGCCGCCATCGGTGAATATCATGATACGTACACCATCACAACACATACATGTACATGTATATACCAGTGGGTATAGCTAATTGTCAACTCCAAAATTTTTCTCTGTTTAAGTTTCACCGTGATTTTGTCAACAGCTTTCAAACAACATTTGATTTGGATACTCAGGACAGCCTTCCGTATTACTCAGTGGCGTAGCTAGGATTTTTTTCAGGGGGGGGGGGGGGCAAGATTTCTGAAATTTTCGACGAAAAGGTTGCCCCAAATTTGTTTCTGGGGGGGGGGGGGTGGTCAAAAAATTTCGCACGGTCAAAAAAAATCGCACAGTACATGTACTATATGTACAATTTTGCCTTATATTTGACTATTTGGGCTGAATATGCCCACACATAACCAGTACCCCGCACGCAATCTCGGTATTTTTTCATTTTTTTCCCTATTTTCTTTTTTTTTCCTTTATTAATTTTTTTTAGAGGGGGTGGGGGCGGGGGCACAACTGAGTTTTGGGGGCGGGGGCACAAATGGGTTTTTCCGTCAGGGGGGGGGGGGGGGGGGCATTTCCCCCCCCCCCCCCCCCCCCCCCCCCCCCCCCCCCACCCCCCCCCTGAGCTACGCCACTGGTATTACTGAAGTTAAATGTAGTAGTCCCCGTCAGTCCCCATTCATTGTGTCATCTGTTAGGCCTACATTCGTTGTACATATTTACAGTATGATCTGGGCTGACCACCAAAATCTGTAAGTGTAATCAACTATGTATGCATTTTTCAGTATAGAATACAGTAATTAAGAGGGGGTGATTGAGAATGAATTACAAATGCCGTAATTTAAACTTCGAGCAACGTCTTCAAAAGCATCACTACAATAGGATTTCCATGATAAATATAGTCACCTAGTCAAGAAAGCGGATGTTTCAAATGAAAATGAAAGCTCAGATGAAACCCTTCCGGTGCATATTTTCCACCATAAATACAGTGGCTTGACGTGGCGAGCTGTGCAGAACTACATGTATATGGGCGCACCACACCAAATATCTTTCTCATTGAAATACGTGTAAAAGTGCCATATCGTCAGCCTGCTTCGATAATTGCCTAACTCATTTTTCAGCAAAATTGAGTTTTTTGCATAAATCATGACTTCATTACATTATGCAAATGCTGTTATAATACCTAAGTCATTGACCAATCAAAGTGTTGATAAATGAAGAGTTTTGTTGCAAAAGGGCCACCAGACCACTCCAACATGTTACTCATTTTGCATTATTGAATTTGCATTGACAAATCCATGGAATTAATCAAATTATTGTATGGCTGTGTTCATCTGTTTCTATATGACTTGGATTAGTGCATCCATGCATCAACAATAGGCTACAATCAACATTCCACATAATGAATAGCCATCCATTCAATAATGCAAAATGAGTAACAGGTACACAGGTAGCAGGTTTCATACTTTTGTTGTTTTCTAAGAACTAGAAAAAATGAGTTAGGCAATTATCGAAGCAGGCTGACGATATTTCAAGACACCTTTTCTACCCTCCGGTTACATTTATTGCATACTTGTCACCTATGACCATTTTCAGTAACATCTCAACTTTAATTTAAGCCTTGTTTCATGAGGGGTTATTAAGCTAAATTTTCCGCTACGGACATGCACACAGCGCCCTCACTTTTCACGTTTTCTGGCATGCCTATTTAGGCAGGTGCTTACGCCCTGGGCACTATTTAGGTCGATAAATTAAAAATATCGTATTTTATCATTGTAGGTGCCACGGATAGGTCCCACTCGTTCATTTAAATACAAACATACCATCCCCGGAGAAACAAATTACCCGAAAACCTCACATTTACAAGCCTAGTCTTCGTGCTTTTCCAGAACTACTACAGGATTACACGAATTGCGCATTGATTTGGTGTGGTGCTCTCATATGCAGTCATAATGTAGAACTTTACATTTTAGTACACACAGCACGGTCAAATTATGAGTATAAAATATCCATGGGTTATACATGTAGTCTTAGAGGGTGCATGCTATGTGTGGAACCACTCTCTGGTAATAATATGTGTATTTCCTTTGTCAGTTAAAGGTATTAGCGCTTGAACACTTTGTGTATCAACCTGTTTACAACAAAGCATAAAATACTACCTTTTGTCAATACAGCAATCTGTATTGTGTTTTGGGTTTTTTTTGTATATAAAGAGCAAATGTGAACAATAGCCCAACAGACATTAACAACGTTAATGAACTGAGTGATTACAAATAAACGGGTAACTCTCAACAGAGAGCTCTGATGGGCCAATCAATTGGTTCACTGCAACTCAGAAAATAATCAAAAAAACAAGTAAACACAATTGGGCGAGTAAAAAAGCCAATGAAAGTGGCGTGGGACAGTAATAGGATAAACACCCAAACATAGAGAGTAACATAAAAAAATAAGACGAAAATAATATCTGGAGGTCACTGAAACATCGAGAGAGCTTAGCCAACATACTCTGAAGAGTTGTAGAGAAAGTGTCTGTTAACACGACATTTAAACGATTGTAGTCCTTCCTCTTGGATGTTGCCAACAACATTGACTGGAAGACTGTTCCACAGTGGAACAGGTGTATGGATGAAACTTCTGTCTAAGCAGCAAGTTCTGGCAGGCGGCAGTGAAAGGGCATGATCTGGCATTGCAACACTTGCACGCGTAGCACGACGATGAACATATGATGTGGGGAGAAGTGGGGAGCAATCTTGTGGGCAGTGGTTGGTATGCATTTTGTACAAGACCGTAGCTGCTGCTACCTGTCGCCCGTGAAGTAGGCTTGTGATGCTGAGATGCGATAGACCAGTAGCATCATGAGCTCCAATGATCTTGAGTGCCTTCCTTTGGATGTTGTCAAGCTGGCTTAGGATAGTAGGTGAAGCGCTAGACCAGCCTAGTGAAGCATACTCCATTACACTACGGACTTGTGATTTGTACACAGTAGATCTGCCCAATTCCGTCAATTTATTTGCAACCTTGCGAAGAGCGCCGAGCTTCTGGCCAGCCCTGGTTGAGACAGCCGATATGTGTTTGGACCAAGTCAGCTTGCTATCAATGGTAACACCCAGGATTTCCAGTTTGTCTGCAGATGGTAGCTTGCAGTCACCAAAGTAGAGTTCAAGTTGGGATGGGGTTCTCTTGCTAGAGATTACCATGGTCTTGCACTTGGTAGGCTCAAAGGTCACTTTCCATTTATCAGCCCACGCTTTCTTAGATCACTGTTAAGGCTAGCAGCTACTGCATTGGAGCTGGTTGAAGACTGAATGGGTGCGAAAAGTGTTGAATCGTCAGCGTACAGGTAGAGCTCGTTGTCACAGACATCCACAAGGTCATCAATGAAGACAGAAAACAGTAGTGGACCAGGGATAGATCCTTGTGGAACAGAAGCATTTATGGGTGCAGTGTTGGATGCTTGTCCCGACATGACGACATTGATAGATCTATCGGATAAGTAGTTGTGTATCCATGAAAGCAGTCTTCTGGTAACACCCTTTGACATCAGTTTTGAGCAGAGTCCATTGTGCCATACTTTGTCGAAAGCTCCTTTTATGTCAAGGGCAATGACACAAACCTCGTCACTTTGGTCTAGGGAGTTGTTCCATTTCTGTGACAAAATATTGAGGAGATCAGCTGTACTGTGGCCTTCTCTAAACCCAAACTGTCTGCTGGAAATCAGATCATTGCTGAGAAGAAAGCGTTGAAGTTGTTTCTGCACAACAGCTTCCATGATCTTGCTGATATTGCTTAGCAGTGAGATAGGACGGTACTTTGTCGGGTCAGCCTTGGAACCTCTCTTGTGGATTGGAGTGACATATGCTGTTTTCCATTGGTTGGGGAACACACCATGAGTGAAGCAGAGATCAAAAAGCCTGCAGAGTGGACTGGCAAGTTCAGCACAGCATTCTTTGAGTACCTTGGTTTGGAATCAGGTCTGGTCCAGTAGCTTTATCTGGATTAAGATGTTGTAATAGTTTTCGAACATCCTTGGGCTTAAAAACTATTTTGTCAAAGGATTTGGTTGTTGAAGGAAGGACATATGGTGCCTGGTCTTCAGCACCTTGGAGTCTACATTTGTCTGCAAATGTCTGACAAAAAGCTTCTGCCTTGTCCCTTGCTGTGATATGGGTGACATTTTGATGTTCAATCACTGGGATCTTGGAACGAGCTGTTCTTCCGGACAGGGTGTTGATGATTTTCCACCATTTCTTGCTGCTCAGCGATTTATCTGCTAGGTCTTGTCTCAGTTTAGTATTGTAGCTTCTCCTGGCTTGCTTCTCCGCTTGGTTGTAGGAATGTCTAGCTTCAGCGAACTTTGCCTTGCTGGCTTCACTTTGGTCTTTTTTGGCTTTCTTAAAGAGGCGGCGCTTCTTCCTAGATTCTCTACGGCATTTGTCGTTGAACCAAACCTTGTCTCCAGTCCTCTTGGTAACTGTTTTACTAGGTATAAATAAGTCCATAGCATCGCAGATGATATCAGTGACGTTGGAGCAAGCAGTTTCAGGATCTTTCTTCTGGAATACAATTGACCAGTTTGTGGAAGCAAGGTGACCTCTCATTCCCCAGTAATCAGCCTTGTCATATCTCCAGACTTTCCTCCTGTGTGGTGTGTCCCTGTATACTGGCACATCTAAGAACACTAACACAGGGTTATGGTCTGAAGTACCTAGTCTAGCAAAAGTGGTTGAAGTTGCTGTCAGGTCAATCATGACAAGGTCCAAGATTTGAGCCAATCGAGTGGGTTCTTTAACGATCTGTTGTAATCCCATATAGTTGGCAAATTGTAGTGGGCGGCGTCCAGCTGCGTCAGTAGTACGACTTCCTAGCCAGTCTATATGGTGGATGTTGAAGTCACCGACAAGCATGACTGAATTAGCTCCAAGTGTGCTCATTTTTTGAAGAGTGTTGAGGTCCAGGTAGTCGATGACATCACTGTTATCAATAGGAGATCTATAAACAGCAGCAATCAGTAACTTTTGAGATTTAAGAGCTACTGTGAACCAGATGAGTTCATAGTCTTTTGGATCTTGCCCTGGGTCGTGATGTATGACAATCCCTTCTAAACAGTAGACAGCAATGCCGCCGCCAGTGGTTGCCTCTCTATCCCTGCGACAGCATATGGAGTATCCAGGAATAGCAATGCACTCAGCGCCGTCAGGCACAGTATCATCAAGGAAGGTCTCAACAACAATGACAATGGATGGCTTTTTTTTATCGAGCAGAGATTGGCAAGCTCTCTGATGTTTGACCGAAGTCCCCGTATGTTGACCTCCAATATTCGCAATTCCGTTTCTCGTAGTCGTTGGGCATGCTTGTGTCGTTTCCGTTTTGATCCGTCCGGTTTTTTTCGAGGCTTGGCAATACGATTTCTAGCAATAAGAGTATAGATGCAGGGGTTGCTAGCCCCTACACCAAGTGCGCATCTGAGTAAATGCGGTAAGGGTTACGTGCTAAACATGGCCTAAACTGAAAACATCAACAATTGACTTATAACAGTTTGTGCTCAGGATGAAAAATGAGCAGCTCAACCACGGGCGGGGTGACCAGCACATAGATGTAACACAATACTACCCCAATACAAGGTTGTAAGGTTGTTTTGCCCTGAGGTTATCACGCATTTCATCTATTTCATGATATTTCCCCATGTCATAACTGTCTGCTACTGACTGACGGCGCATGTAGCAAGTAGTATAAAATCTCTCTCTTCGATTACTATAGTATCAAATGAAAGAATTAATTACAGGGTAGTTTTTGACAGGAGAATTGAGTTGATATCTGTTTACTCAATCCCATGCCCTAAATTTAATGACTTATTAGTCCCAATGAAACATACATTGCCATGCATTGATCTTGGGTAACCTTTCTTGAAGGGCCTAGCTCTACTGTAGGGCCAAGGTTCCCATATACTATTTGGCAATCCTATATTTATCTTGAATCCACGTTCTAGAAACACTAGACCTAGCTATAATAGGCTAATCAATGTCATCAATCATACGATCTGAATAATGTTTTGATCCCATTTTATTAATCAATATGAAATGGGGGAATTAGCGGGGTTTGTAAAGGATTTTATCGTTACAAACTTCACAAAACGGCCATCTTTGGCACACATTTTGGTATGGATATAAGATACAAGAATTTCTCAAGACGCAAAAAATTGACCCATAATTCGGCTAAAATCTGCATTTTGGGGGAAAAAATAACTTTTTAATGATTTTAATCTATATGATCTACAAAAGTTATTTTCTGAATGCACAAACAATTTTGAAATTAGTAGACAGTTTTGAAATGAAGAAATTATCAAATGTCCATGGTCAAAAACAATACACATAATAGCAGAATCACATCTTAAACTTGTCGTATCTCGATTTCTATCTCGAGTAAATTAATGTATATATTTCAAGACTATTCACATTCAAATATAATCATGCCGCATGCCGTACATTTACTGTTAGCGACATTGCTCATGTGTGTAGGACTCGCATGTATGTGACGTCAAAATAATCTTTAACGACATACTTGAGTTCTGAGCTTCAATTCAGATGCATCGTCTTTTCTCACTTTTGCTGAATCCATCTGCCTCTTGAAATCCGTGATGGCAACTTCTGGTGGGTTATCGATGCTTGCATCGCTACAGGGGGTTTAGTATACGATTCCGGTAGTGTGGGGCTTTTTGTGGAAGTATCAGGCTCAAGTTCAAATCTAGCCGAGTTCCTGATAATTCCGGGATTATCAACGGATGGGTGTTGAACAAGGTCCCATGGAAAGAACCTTTGCAGAAGAAATTGTATTTTGCTTCAACTACGGGTAAGCCTTTTCGTAGATTAGATGGACATATATACGACATTTACCATCTCATACGGCTTGCACATAGAGATAGCAAGAGAATTCTCAAGTTGATGTACCCGGTTATACGATATACCAATCCCTAACTTTGCAAATTGATCTATTTCAAAATTGCCGCCAACTCACAAGTTGTCGGTAAACCTGAAAGGACATCATGTGCTGCCATTTTTTTGAAATTTGCTATTTTATGAATCCCGTCATTATGGAGCAAATGTTGAAGTCGAAATACATTAGTTGCTTTTATATATTATATCATCAATGTTTATACTTCAACTTAAACATTAAAAACAATAACATAATACCCAATGTTTAGCATTTGGCTCATTTTGGCACATTCAGAAAACGACCTATCCATGTTCTCAAGCCAGTGGCTGAGCACTAGAACATGGGATTGCTTCAAATTTGGTACCATTGTAAAGATGAACATGTCAGCTTTTCATTGGTATAACACTAAATGATCTTATCCCGAGATATTTGAACATTTTGTGATTGAAAAAAAATCCTAACTTTTTTTGAGCAGTTTACATAAATATATTTATATACAAATAATATATTTTACCAAAACATGTCTTTTGCCGCCCAAACAGTATTATCGGTATTGTCTGTTGTTATTTGACAAGTTTTATACCTTTCAGAATAAACATTTCTACTTGTAGTTGGTGGTTCATAATCAACAGAAACATATAACTGCTTAGTGTAAAACAAAATCTTCGAAAACAAATTCTTCGAAAACAGAATCAACTCAAATATATGATTTCATTGTTTTTCAACAAAACAGTGGATAGCAATGACTTACTTTTGTTGTACCATTTAAATAATAACACTACACGTGTTAATGAACCTTTTCATAATCATCCCGATAACTAATTACGTCATATCATTATATGTTAACAATAAACAAATGATGACCATAACAATTTGTTTTAAATAGTCGAATTTACCCTTAAAATTAAGACATTTACCTCCAAAAATATGATACTTCAGACTTGTTGACAATCTTTTTTTGTTGTAATTTGCTGTAAGCGGATGTTTGCCTTGTGAACTAGAGCAGTATGCAAATTGCCCAATGTCATTTGATGATGAGAACAATAAAAATGTAAAAAAACATATATTTTGGCTAAAAAAGATGTTTTTAGGTAAAAATGTTATATAACAATGGACGTAATTTTTGCGTTTTGAGATTTTATTGCACTACACATATACACAAATAGTTGTTCAACACTTGGGTGATTAAAACCTATTATTTCATGTATTTTTGAGAATGATAATCTTTTTCTTTATAACTGATTATTTATCTATTATACATTTTCTATTTATTGTTCTAAAATTTAGGAAACATAGCCAAAAAAGGATTCGTCTATATATTATGTAAACTTTATTACACATTAAAGTCTGTAAGAAAGCGCGGGCGTAAAATTGTGTTTATCATGTAAAAAACCATAAAAAATTAAATATTTAAATTTAAAAAAATGAAAATAATTCAATATTTACGTTTTTCTACCTTTTTTGAGCTGTTTTAGTATTTATGACACCCGCTTTCTTTTAACGAAAAACTTTTCTGAAGCCTTATCTTTAAAATAAAGCAACTTCTGAAGTAATGCGATGTCTGAAACTACCTCTAAACATGAAATAAGAACAATTGAATTTTTCACCTAAAAACACACATTTTTGGCCTAAAATAAATGTTTGAGAATCTAACAATTCCCTTTTTAATTTCTACTTAAATCTACTACATGTTACAATATTTCCACAATCTTAAGAAGCGATAGACAAATTGTATCGTATTCAAATAATGAGAATTGTGATTTTGTTATTTTACACCAAAAAAGGCGTTTTTTGGCCAAAAAAGGATGAAGATAAACTAAAACAAATTGCGTCTTGAGAAAATCTTATTCCATAGATTCAGTTTAACCTATGTAGCAAATATGGGCGTTTTGTGAAATCTGTAACGGTAATGGCATTCTAGGTCCTTTACAAACCGTATTAAGTGTTATGATTGCAGTGTTGAGTACTTTTAAATCTCAGATCTTGAGAGGTCTATGTATACAAGTACGTGATATTCTTTTTGGTATGATTAACATTGTAATACCTTATGAATAGCTGAAGTGTCAGATTTGTTTTTTCAATGTTAAATATGACACACCCCTCCTTAAGTTTTACAAGCTAACGACTTTTATCAACATATCAACCGTGACTCACTACCAAAGTGGCCCGAATATACCATCAATCATACAAGCGCACTTCTCCAGAAACAAATTTTATTTTACAATCAGAGACACACTTGTAACAATGCAGATACTTACATTTGTTTTATAGTTAAGGGGGTCTTTGTTTTATAGTTGAGGGGGTCTTTGTTTTATAGTTGAGGGGGTCTTTGTTTTATAGTTAAGGGGGTCTTTGTTTTATAGTTGAGGGGGTCTTTGTTTTATAGTTGAGGGGGTCTTTGTTTTATAGTTGAGGGGGTCTTTGTTTTATAGTTGAGGGGGTCTTTGTTTTATAGTTAAGGGGGTCTTTGTTTTATAGTTGAGGGGGTCTTTGTTTTATAGTTGGGTGGTCTTGGGTCTTTGTTTTTGGGTCTTGGGTCTTGGGTCTTTGTTTTATAGTCACCCCTGAAATTGGTTAACAATTGGCTCCAAAAACAGCAAAAAACCTCTCAGATTTGACTCATAAATGCCACTAGAATTGAACAACATTGTGCGTTGTGCGTACTACCGCGTAATCATACCGTGTAACGCGTCGCGTGCATGTTTGCGCATGGGCTCACTGCCGCGGCACGCGATTATTTTTTTCGTACATCAATTTAATCAAATTTATTTATTCCGTTTTAATACGAAATAAAGCAAATTTACTGAATAAAATGATTTTGTTTACATTTTTAAACAAATGAACTGATTTTGGTTAAACTGATGTACGAAAAAAATAATCGCCCGCGGCACATGCACTCTACACATGGCGCAGAAGCCACACGGAAAATGGTTATAGGCCTGCTAGTAGAGTATTTGGTGCATTGTTGGGGGTGTAAAACAACGGGATATGGTTTAGGGTAAGGCCTAGGGTTATTATGGTACAAGTAACGTTTTGCGGGAGTTAAGGCCTAGTAAAAAAATTAACATGTTTCCCGTCCCCGCCCGCCTCCTTTATGGCCGCCGCCTCCTATTTTTTACTATTTACTATTTCCGAAAATTCTGTAAAAAAAAAAATAATAATAATAATATTTTTTTTTTTTTTTTTTTTTTTTTTTTAGTGATTGATCCTTTGCCCATAGGAATGGCAGGTGTAATAGAAATGCTGTATCATTTCATAGCATGTTCATGCCATGCATGACACGGAATTATTGACATGGCTTCTCAATTGAAATAGTAAGTATGGGGACCAATTATACATGTAGGCCTACATCCTTTCGATCAATGATGTTTTGTTCCTCATTCAACCTGAAAAATGAAGAAAACATATTAAGAAACAATGTGTAGTTGGCTCTATATATTAGGTAAACCTTTTCATATTTTTATTCCTCTGGCAATTATCGTGGAAAATCCTGTTTAGGAGTGTCTGCAACACAGTCAGTTGGTCACTTTCGACTTGGCGGCCATCTTGAAAAAATATCAAAAAATGGGAAAATAGTAAATAGTAAGACCCTCCCTCCTCCTTTTTTTAAAAAGTCCGGACGGGAAACATGTAATTTTTTTTACTATGCCTAATGAAGCGACCTGATTTCTTTACTTTAAGTTGGCATGCCAAACAATCTGAGGGACCGAGGGTTAATGAAGTAGCCACGGGAAATGATTTAGGGAGGGTTTGTGATTATAAATCAACCTGGTTTGGGTGTGTGTATTGGGGGAGGGGGTTTATGTGGTTTTAAAAGTACCGAGGGTTAACTTAATGCGGTTTGAGAGGTAGTGGTTAATAAAGTAACACTCGTGTCACTTATTTAGGTTTGACGGGCTGCACTAAACAAGGGCTCGTTATCTTTAGGCTTAGAGTATCTGTCAGAGGTGCACTGAGCTCATATGCAAATTCCCGAATAAGTGTCGCTGGTATGCCATCCGGACGTCCAGCTTTTTTCCTGCTAATTTTGGATAGTTAGCAAAGACCTCCATGGGATAAATTTTTGGTATTGCTGCAGGAGCGGGCAAGAAGGCGGGCAATTCTACAATTGGTGGAGGCTTGATAAGAGCCTGCGACTTATTGTTTGAAGACATTATTCGATACCATCAGCCGGATTGGACTTTTTAAGCCGCTTCACCCTATTGCTATTGAATTCACACTTGTCTCTGGTGATGGCACGAATAACCTTGTTCCGAAGGGATCTCCAAATAGCAGGCCTGCTGTGGTTTAAGACTTGTTGTAGTTTTCGAATTAAGGAATATATTCAGAAATCATCCGTTTAATCATACAATACGGAGAGAAAACCTAAATAAAACGAATTGTTATTTTTCGAGTCCATTGTCTAACATTTCTTGCTGGCTTTGATTGCTTCATACCATAAGTAAAACCGATATCAGTTATCATTTACTATAAATGTGTAGCTATGATTCATAGCTATAATCATGACAAATGTCATGAGGCTGACATTCATATTAGCGATAATATGAATGAGGAGGTAGAACTTATTGAGTGACTCTACTATTTATATTGTTTGTTAATCTAATACCCTTCGTACAAAAGCTGTGTACTCTCCGCGCATTCGCAGAGAACGCTGTACACACGTATTGAAAACGTGCTACATTAGTAACGCAGACAGGCACTAATTATGTTTACAGTGAGTGGAAGCGCAGTGAGAGCCCGTGAGAGACTTTAAAGTAGAAACACAATGGGTTGTAATAAGAACACCGTGAAAATGTGATAATCGTGATAGGAGCGTACTACGAGGTGCCTTGTTTTTAATAATGATGATTTTGAGCAGTTCCGCGCTCATCTTGCGTGTTACACGTGGACCCTCTTCCGCTCTAGCCAGTGTCCACTGCGTCCCCAATTGGTTCTTAGGCATTCGCTTGTTGCTTTGATACTTTTTTAGCGCAACGCAAGCGCAAGGCCTGATCGCCGTATGTGTGACAGGGGTGTTACAGGTTGTCCTAAAAGTTTTGAAACCTTTTCAAAACTATATATTCCCCGGTAAAAATAACAGCTATATGTTCCCAAACTTTAAAAGTGCACTTTCATATAAAAGCGTAGTATAAGTCATGATATAATATGAGCTGAATAAAGGATGCGACGAAGGGATGAATGGAATGCCAGGAACGCACGCAATGTGATCACAGTGACTTACACAGAGCGTAACAGTTTAATGGTATTGTGAGAGATGTTATCCCGGGATGTTGGCCAAACCTCTCAGCATGTGATTTATATTGAGGTGCCTCAAATGGAGTTTGGTACCGAAATTATTTACAAGCTTTCTCTTTCAAAATATATATCATCAGTTTAATATTGTTTCGGTACAATGTAGATACTATTAGTGGTATGATAGCAATGTCTTACCGCTCCTCGATTAAACACAGCGTTAAAGAAATTCGTCATCCTGCAACCGCCTAAATCAACGAGAATAATGTTTTCGTTGATGCCGAAACCGCTGCTCTGACAGAATTCACTAAGCAGCCCACAACTGTACCTTGAATATGCAATTTAACCGGAAAAATATATCATTAACTGCTGCAGATCACACCACGTCTATTACCAATGAGATCACACCACGTATATTTCAGTATTGAATGAACTATCAACAACAAAATGGAAATATACAGAACAAGAACAAGTTCATATGTGTTTCATGTAGTGTTAAATACTGCATGTACTCTGAAAGGGACCAAGAGAACAGCATGACACACTTGGGTGATTCTGTTTTGGTTTGTCTTTTCTATTGCATAACCTTGAATAAAAACGAAAGCTTGGTTTTTATTATCAACAATAAGATAAAATATTTCATTTTGTGTTGTCAACAAAAGACCAATGACGGCCTCTGGCTATTTTTGCTGTTGTCATGGCATTTTTGTGGATACAGGGGCTTTGTACCAGAACACTATAGGGGGTGCTTGCACCAGAAAATATTGAACTGTGTACACATTTTCTTTGAGATATGTTAACAAAAAATATTATATATATTTTCAGCGCAAACTTATTTTTAACCAAAGGGCTGAGATATAGCCCACATTCAAAAGCAAATATTAAATTTCAAATGTTTTGTGGCGATGTGTGACATTACAAAAAGGGAACGAGAAAACTACCTCTCCCTACATTTCTCCTAGTAATCGACTGTTTTGTGTTAATTATCATCCACTTAATGGCAAACAAATTGAATGGGATTGATTGTTCTATCTGCTGAAGATAGCATCGATGATGTACTATAACACTCATATTGCTGTCTACTGATGATAGAAAACATGAGGGAAGCGGGGATGGCAGGTAGAGTTTACCCTTTGACTGCTATTACTTATTATAGTTACGCCGCAACACAACCTGTTCTTTGGGCCTTGCGGAGTGTTGGTTTTTTTAAAGGGGGGGGGGGAGGGTCAAAAAAAATCGCACGGTCAAAAAATTAGCACGGTCACAAAATTTCGCACGGTCACAAAATTACGCAAGGTCACAAATTTCGCACGGTCACAAAATTTCGCACGTTCACACAATTTCGCAGTACAAAAAACGCAACAGTCCCTTTCTTCTTTTCTTTCTTTCACCTTTTTTTCTCCCTTACCTTTTTCTTTTTCCTCCCTTTTTCCTTTCTCTCTCTCTTTTCTTTCCCTTTCCCCCTTCTTTTCCTCTTTTCCCTTCCCCCATTTTTCCTGGTGAGTAGGTTTGAATTTCCTGCTGAGCAGCACCTTCAGGAGGGGGGGGGGGGGCACTGTGCCCCCTGCCCCCCGGCTGTTACGCCACTGGGTACAAATGAATACTAACCAAAAAAAATCACAGTTTACTCTTTTTTCAGTTCGATATATTGAAATCTCACTCTATTAGTTTAAGATCCTTCCCTCAGCACAATCTTAAAGATTGACTTGCCAATCTTTTAATTTAAGAGAGTAGGATTACATTTTTTGTAACATTTGGCAACATTTTAAACATTTATATAGGCCTATATTTCTATTTTCAGTGACATTTGATCGAACTTTGAAAACAGTTAAACAATTGAGGGTTTAAACAATTTTCAGTGACATTTGATCGAACTTTGAAAACAGTTAAACAATTGAGGGTTTAGTGCAATAAATACCTATCTGCAATGGCTACCATTTGTGAGATTGTGTTTTCACAAGGTTAAAGCACCCATAATGTATAACATATGGCAGCTATAATAGCTATTGCATTCTCACAAAACTGGGATATAAGTGCGAAATGGTAACGGGTTGTTGTGTTGTTTAATGTCGCCTGGGTGATTACCAGGTCAGTGGACGGGTTATACCATGGGGTAAAAAGAGGGTTTAGTGCAACAAAGGCCTATCTGCATTTGTGAGATCGTGTTTTCACAAGGGAATGATTGTGTTTTTTACAAGGGTGTATTTTAAAGCACCCATATTATGTACATTATAACATATGGCAGCTATTGTAGATATTGCATTTTTACAAAACTGAGATAGCTGAAAGAGCGAAAATGTCCCATCTATTAAGGCTGCTATGTGTTACTTTAGTTTATTATTAAAGAGTCAGCTATATAAAGTGCTCAACAAAAGAAAGTCATACACTTTGTTTAGGTCCTTTAGAGTAACTTTCGATTCTTTTTTGAACAAACAGACTAGATAGACATTTGGATGAATCTTTCCGGCACAATTTGATACCAAAGTTCCTACCTAACAACAACAGATAAACCATGATTAGCACCATTTAAAGAAAATTAGTCACTTTTCAAAAGTCACATTTTCAATACACTACGCGGGAAGAAAAGACCACATGTTACCTGTTCATAATCAAATAGCCCGCTCTCTCAGGCACCACGACCCAACACAGTTGCTCTGTGTGATCAATATCCCTTTCATTCCCGGGCATTAAAGTGCCACGCACAGCATTTTCTCGCGGCTTGCGTGCGTTGAAAATTTGACTTTTGAAAAGTGACTAATTTTCTTTAAATATTGCTAATCATGGTTCATCTTTTTTGTTAAGTGGCAACTTTGGTATCAAATTGTGCCGGAAAGATTTATCCACATGTCTATCTAGTCTGTTTTGTCAAGAAATAATCGGAAGTTACTCTAAAGGACCTAAACAAAGTGTATGACTTTCTTTTGTTGAGCACTTTATTACCACACATGGTAACATCTGGCAGTTATTGCAGCCAAAGCATTGTTGCACTAACCCCCCCCCCCCCCCCCCCCCCTCCCCCGAATAGAACTATCAATTACACTAGACAGATCTACAAATAAAAATCGAAATCTGGTTTTAAATCAAAACTGAAAATGTAAACCATTTTACTTCTGTTCAGTAGAAAAGTGATTAGCAGACTGGGTCTAGGCCTAAAAGGTTTCCTCTCCTGCTCCAGATGCGACTTGATCTCCCATGCAGTGTCTTGTGCAGTGTACAAGAGTATACTCAAAATAAAATGATTATTAAAAATATTTGACAACCAAAGTATGCGGCAGTTAATAGATACATTTATTCACTATCAACAGCATGCCATTATTACACGGATTTAGCACACTACAACACAACATGTGCCTTTTGTGATAGTCGGACTCAACTCGGACTAGAATGTGGACCATTTTCAATAGTGGAATTCAATAGATCTTATAAGAGACAATATCGCAAATCGTGTTCGGTTTATAAAATGTTCACTTTACGCCAATGAGTATAAACTATACCACAACCAATTTCAACCAACTGAAAGTATTAAGAAAGCTAATGAGATAACCCTTCTGCCTCAATAACAAATCTGTGAAATATAAAAAAATTAAAAGATAAAGAATCCCAAAGTTGAGTACACTTTTTTTCTGCATATGTTATTCTGCTAATCATACCTTAAACGTGCGCGGTCTGGTTAGATATATGATCATGAACTCAAAGTGAGTCTATTGAGACTATTGTCTTCATGATTATTATATATAATAATTATTTATGTTCTTTCGTCTTGTTAATTATTGTATTTATATATGAACGCACCGTCGGGTAGACGAGTGCCACTGTTGTTAAGGTGTATGTCCAAATAAATAAATAAATAGATAGATAGATAGATAGATAGATAGATAGATAGATAGATAGATAGATAGATAGATAGATAGATAGATAGATAGATAGATAGATAGATAGATAGATAGATAGATAGATAGATAGATAGATAGATAGATAGATAGATAGATAGATAGATAGATAGATAGATAGATAGATAGATAGATAGATAGATAGATAGATAGATAGATAGATAGATAGATAGATAGATAGATAGATAGATAGATAGATAGATAGATAGATAGATAGATAGATAGATAGATAGATAGATAGATAGATAGATAGATAGATAGATAGATAGATAGATAGATAGATAGATAGATAGATAGATAGATAGATAGATAGATAGATAGATAGATAGATAGATAGATAGATAGATAGATAGATAGATAGATAGATAGATAGATAGATAGATAGATAGATAGATAGATAGATAGATAGATAGATAGATAGATAGATAGATAGATAGATAGATAGATAGATAGATAGATAGATAGATAGATAGATAGATAGATAAATAAATAAATAAATAAATAAATAAATAATCAAAACATGTATTAATAATTTATTTAACAATGCCGCCCCATGCACCTGAAAACAGACTGCCTCACAATGCGTAGAATCCAGCGTGTACATAAATTAACGTTAAGATTAAACGAGTGGTTGTTTCTACTGGGAAAGTTACCTACCGTTAATTACCGGTAACAAACCTGGTTTGTGAAGGTTTTATCGGTTACAAAACCTACCGTTAATTAAACGTTATGTCTGTTCCTACTGGGCAACTTAACGGTAATTTTAACGCTAACTTTTTTATCCCCCCTTCCCAACTCACAAAGTATTATCTCACGAATTACCGAACCAAGACTAGGCATGTTTCTACCTCAGTTAAATGCATTTCTCATGGTGATTTCAAACATGGTGATGAAATTCAATAAATTTGACATTGATGAAACATTTTGTGACATTTTGGAACTGTCGTCTGCAGACAACTCCTAGACAACTGCTGCGGTGTTAATAGTTAAAGCATAATATTTACTGACTTTCTTTATTCCAAAGAAGTTTAAAAGTTCACGTGAATCAAATTTGTTTCACAATCATTCAATTATCAACTCTTAATTTCGTAGTGATATTTTGAATGCTTTAATAACCATAAACACACAACAGATATGTCTATTTCGGGTACTTTGTAAACGATAAGGAATGTGAACTTTCTTTTTTCTAAAGAACTGTAAATAGGTCAACGATACGCAACTTAAAACTTAGTACAAAACCCAAATATTCACTATTGATGTACATTTCTACCTTAAGTAAATGCTCAATGGAATGCAATAAATCCATCCATTAACTCTTAGCAGTGTCAAACCGATCAGAAAGCAAGAAACTAAAATACGCGGAGCGCATTGAGAGTGTCTAATGCGCTATTAAATAATGCTTTGGTTTGAAATGCTGTTCAGGCATCGCGGGTTTGCTAATTTTCACTTCGGGTGTTAGCAAATATGTTAACACGTTTTAATAGTTAATACATGGATCAAAATTATGCTGAAATTGTGAATTTTGATTTGCACAGGGTGAATCAAAAAAAAAGGTTCCCCATTTGAAACGGCCATTTGACCTTGATGCGTGCAATAAACCATGTAATTCGTGTTGTCTGTATAAAGCGTTGTTAATCTAGTTTATCCTCCCCAAATATTAAAGTAATCGACTAAAAAATAAGCAAACTGTGACACGTTTTGTAAACTGTCCGAATTTTTCGCCATTCCAATGGGATTTACACAGTTAAGACATGAATATTACTACATCATGATGATATGGAGTGAGAGTCTACAATCAAGGCATTGTTGTGCCTGTAATTTATTACAGGTTGCTGATGAGCCAAACGTGGTAAACTCTATAGAAAATAATAATACTTGATTTAATAATTACTTGTTTCTTGATAATTGCATTGAAAAGTAATTCACATTTGCCTTCAGGTTCACAAATTATTCAGTACTATGGGGCATCCGCGCTTCGCGCGGACCCGCTAGAAGATTTCAGGGGGAGGTAAGTAAACGAAGCGTAAGCAAATTTGATACAATATCAAGAACATGTCCTACAGTATACATAATCCAGACGGGCCCTAAATAATCCGAATATCGCGGGTGATTTTGATAATCCAGGTATACATGTGCCTTAAAGTATGTAGGCCTACCTTTGTCTTTCCAGATACCTATGGAGGCCTCCCATGTGACCTGAAATGTAGGTACCCGTTGTCCCATTATATCCAGGGACCCCATAGGCCTAAGCCCTACCCCATATCCAGTTACCACAGGTGCCCTTAATGGCACCGGATACCACATAATCCAGGTACTCAAGTGTGCCGTTATATCGAGATACCCAGGTAAGTGACATGATACCCTTAATACACCATGCACCTAGGCCCAATGTGCTCTTAAATAATACAGATACCCATGTTCCTAATACAAGTACTCCACGTGTTCTTAATACACCGGTTGCCCATAGGCCTAGGCCCTACCCCTCACAGATGGCCTTAATAACCCAGGTACCGCATTTGCCGGCATTATATCCATGCCAATGTACCCGTATTATATCCAGTTTATAATGGAAAGCGCAGGTATAGGTGCCGAAGCTATAATAGCGGGTGGTTAGTCACATCAAAACGTATAAAGATGAGGGTATTGTAAAACAGCAAGAGTATGTCGTTGATACTCCATGTACGTATATCCTATAGTGCCCTTAATACTGACATTGGTACCACAGTGCCCGTAATAATCCATATATACCATGTGCCCTTAATAAATCCATGTATGCCATGCATGTATAACACATGGTGCCCTTGATTATTCAGGTACCACCCCATGTACTTTAATAATAAAGATTGTGTATTAGTGATCCAATATAGGACTTCCATGGACTATGTGGTTTATCTTGAATCGAATATTTAGGGCACCCGTGATAACTGTGTTTGCGGCTATTAGGGCCTACGTGGATTAATAAGGACACCTGAATAACCATTCAGGTGTCTATTCAGGTGTAGGAATACTTCAGAGTATCTGGATTGCCTTAATATCGCCTCCCCCAGTTACCCCCTGTCAGCTCATGTCCCTACCCATTTTGTACCCCAAATAATACAAAAGTTGTATTTTAATGTCAAAACTGAAAGTAACTTAAAATTAGCTTTAACATGTCTCCCCCGATTCTTTTATTGCCCCGCCACCCCGTTTTCCTCCTTTAAAATGTTGATATGTGTGCTATCCGGGTTTTGTTTGGCCTATTTACTTAAATACATTATTCCTCCAATAGGCATGTAGGGCCTAAACGTATGTAGTCCCTTTGTCATGTTTGTTGTGTTCTAAATAAGGCCTTCCGAGATACTACCTAATACACCCTTAAAATCCAGTTATCACAGGTGGCACACCTGCGCATAGTATATCCAGGTAATTTGAGACTATCAGCGTTTTATAGTGAACCCGTAATCCAGATACCACTGGTGCCCTTACTAATCCAGACACTCTATAATAATCATGATAATATACTACACGTTCCGTTTATCCAGATGCCCATGTGCCCTTATATCCAGAGTATCAAAAAAGGGAATTGCGGGGAGGAGGAGGTGGCTTTAGGGTATGACGGGGCAATACCGCACGTTCCGTTTATCCAGATACCCATGTGGCCTTAGTAAGGCCGCCTTACTATATCCATATTATCAAGTAAGGGAAGTGCGGGGGAAGGGGCTTAGACCTTAGGGTATGATGTGACAATCCCGTAATTTACGTGCTATATAAGCCGCACGGCGAATAAGCCGCAGCACCTCAAATTAAGATTAAGACCTCATCGTATACAATAAGCCGCACCGCTGTATAATAAGTCGCACAAAGAAAATGAAACGAGTGTGTGTGGGGGATGGGGGTGGGGGTCGACCATGATCCACCAGCCCATAGCTTCATGACCAGCCATGGGGTTACAACTGCATGAGTGACTCCATCAAATGTATTTTCCTTCAGCCACTTCAGTCACTTTAAATATGTTATCCTGGATACGGTTTGCGCCTTGTTCCCAGTTTCTTTATTAAAATAAAGGTCTTGGCTTTATGATTAATGTTTTGTTTGTGTCTTGCTCTTGTTACATTGTATTGTACTGTACGGTATACACCGTGGAGCAACCGTACGGACTGCCTGCTTTCACTGCATGCCCCGTTTACAGACAAACGCGTACACACTTTGTCTGCGTCATTACGTGTGCGCCGAATCGCGTGCCGCAGCAACAACAACGGTTGGTATGGTACCGGCAGTTTCTTTATCGTTAGCAAACTCCGCGTTCATCTATGTTATTAATGTGAAAGTGTCACTTTAAGATCTGCGTAAGAGTTTTTGTTTACATTTAGAAAATGTCGTAAAATATTTTAATTTGTTGGACGTATAGTCCCGTTTAAATGCTTGTTACTATGCGTTCTTTAAGAATAACAAACAGCCGCATATACAGAAATGTAGCTATATCCCTGAAGAAAATATTTTGGGTGAAGACCATATGTCATCACTCATTCCGAAAACCACAATTTGTGTCCGAACAGTAACGTCCCGAGTAAAAGAAATTCAACATTTCGGATTTTCACATGTGATCCTTTCTGCGCATGTCTGAAAACGGGAGAAAACGGGCATTGAACTATCTAATTAGCTCATGTATTAGAGGCACAATTACCACGCTTTTTCAGTTGAAGAGGGACGCGAGTGTACAATTATTATTGAACTATCTAATCAGGCGAGGGACCGAAAATTAGTATATAGATGAGTTACGGTCTTCTGCTAATTGTGATTTTTAAGTCATAAAATAAAATGCTAGCTTCGTTGCAATTTAAAATATAAATCATTTAGTTGCTATTTGATATTAAGATTTTTTAATGAAGCCTTCCTTAGACATGGCCACCATTTTGCTGGAGACATACGTGTGCCCTGTTCAACATGTTGCGAACAGCTAGTCTAACCATTCCAATGTTGCGGTGTAACCTGCCACTTCGGCTCTGACACGTGCCTCCACTTCTTGAAGTCTTCTTGCCTACTTGGTCTGTATCAGGCGATGCTTTAATGTATTCAGATTTGCCTTTTCATTTGACAACTCGGTATCAGACTATCAATTACTTATCCCAGAGTGAAAGAATAACTTGTCAGAAACATTTTGATTATTAACGTGACGATAATGACTATTTTAGCAAATCCAATTGGGGTGTGTGTACATTCCATTGGAATGGCGAAAAATGCGGTCAGTTTACGAAACTTGCCACAGTTTGCTTATTTTTCAGTCGATTACTTTCATCTTTTGCGAGGATAAACTATATAGATCAACAACGCTTTATACAGAGAAAAAAATATGGTTCAATGCATGCATCAATGTCAAATGGCTGCTTCAAATCGTGCGATATTTTTTGTTGATTCACGCTGTATAGTGTTGTGTAAGAATTACATCAATTCAAGCACAAAAAAAACCGATTGCACTTACGCAAATGTTGATATGCTCACGATAGCACTCCCTTGCGTGGGCAAATCAGCGCTTGTACATTGATTTGTGGAATTTCTCTCGAAACAACACATACACATTTTATTGACCAATGATTCTTCTCAGAATCATTTCTGGTTGCCAACCCTCGAAAAAAATACACAATATTGTTTTTTGGGGGAAAAGTTGAAACATTTCGGAAAATGTTTGATTTGTTTTAAAATCTCGGAAATTGATCAACATTTACAAAATGTATCACGAAAAAAGTCACCCGGTATGAAAATCCGTAGAACACGTATCCAGGATGGGATGATGTTGTATCCCTGTTAGCGTAGCGAGCGAAGTTAGTGGAGCCTTTAACATGTCCATGTGTTCAGATGAACTCTTTAATACGTTCATATAATTATTTGTGTTCCATATTTGTATATCAGGTTCCTGAAAATTCACTATATTTACACAAATTCAATCCGTTTGATACCAAACATGATGGTATAAAGAATTTCTTATCCACGCGGCTATTCGTTTTACCATATACAAATAGATTTTTCAGAAACTTTTCTCAACTTTCAAAGTCTTATATAAATAATGTCTAAACTAAAACTAGGCATGTTTGTACTTATTTAACGAATTCTTCTAGGTGATTCCAAATATGGTGATGACATTAAATAATATTGTCATTTTTGTAACATTGTGTGACATTTTGGGATAGTCTATTTTAGGAAAGTGTTAAGATAATTATGCTTTTCTGAATAATCATTACCAGAGAGTTGTTAAAACTCTTACATACATGTACATATTGATAATTCAAATCTATAACATGTAAGCGCAGTAACTATCATACCATTGGTATATAATAATAGTTGATTTTGATTTAGGACCCATTCGATAAAACAGAATGAAACTTGGTAGCGTGGTATGCAAAATATGTTGTGTGCACAGTCGAATCAAGCAGGGTCGAATAAACTTAGGTATTGTTTGAAGCGTTCAGGTGCCAAATAGAATATCTTTGAATTGAGAGTTTAAAAAACATGTTAGCACGTTTTGGGCCAAAGTATAACTTCGTTGTCATTTTGTTCTATTTTAGCCCAATACGTGCCAATTTGCACGTATTGTGCTTTTGCACCGGCGTATTGGGTCGCAACACACAGTGTATAATATAATAGTATTGCTTGTTATAATTATTATTTCTATTTTGCTTACATTCATGCTACTCATTGAACTGATTGGGTGATTACAACAATACGTCATCTGTCGGGAATTTTCCACGTGGCTATTAGTTTTACAATTATACAAAACAAAATTATTTCAGAAACCTTTCCCAACTTTCAAAGTCTTATCTCAAGAATTACTGAACCAATACTAGACATGTTTGTACTTATTGTGACACATTCATCATGGTGACTCCAAATATGGTGATGAAATTCAATAATTTTTAAATGTTTGAAAACATTTGTGAAATTTGTGAACTGACTGCCGCGTGGAAAGTGTGCATTTATCGACTGAGTCTCTAAAAGTTCAATCTCGTGACAAAGCACACACACTGGAAGAATTGAAGCATGCATTTGAATTATTTCACTTCTGTCCATTCGTATTTTAACACTTGATTGATTACATACCACGGTTGGTAGATACATGTAGGTATATATTTTTGGTAAATTGACAAGAAATGCGTGGTATCACAGTTGTATTTGCATTAAAGAAAAATATGATAATGGAAAACTATTCTAGCTTACTTTTTGATCGCATGAGATAGAGAACTGTGGCGGTTGATTAAAATTCACACATATGTATTCATACAATTCAGTTTCTTGTTCAGGTTCACGGCGTTACTGTCATTATAGGTCTACAAATGGTTATTGTCATACTGCCATTACTCACTCAGTTATGGCCCGTTACAATTTATGCAATGACAGTTAATCCATCAATCGTTCTGGCTATTAAAAAGTACACAGTTTTAATTAATGGGACATGATCATGGTATACATGATAATTGAAATGAAAAGTAACGACTTGACATTTTAATTTTGTTGTCATGTATTGAAAAAGGTATTTTATTAGACATACCAGCCAAAAGTGTTGGCCCTGTTTCTCTGTGATGCGCCTTGAGACTGTTTACAACGTAATTAAGCTCTCTGTATAAGTATTAGTATTAGTATTAGGCCAAATAAAAAATAAACATGTTTAGCGTCCTGACTTTTTCAAAATAAGGAAGAAGGAGGCCCTTTTTATTTTTTTATTTTTTGGCACTTTTTGGAGCAAAATCGTCCTGATTAGCGACAAACTTTGTGAACCAAAAAAAAGCAGGAGACCTCTTTGAATTATTTTTATTTCATGGTTTATGAGAAATTGAAGATATTGTGGTATTTCAAGATAATGACGATCGTGAGATTGCCAAACAAACTGTCTCAACATATACATCAATTACGGAATATAAAGAAGTGATCGCAAAGATAACACATGGTGCGTTATAAAGTCATCTATTTTGGTACGATCTTACTATGCAATGCAGACATTTGTAAATGTATGTATTGTAGATATGTAATGCTTTATAGAAACGCCGTAATCCACACGGAGGCTGCCACTTTCTAGACGTAGACCCTGCGTAGACTGATACTCTCTATCGCCCTCTTACGTCACTATCTACAGGGCCGTCAGCAACTTTTGCCCAAGGGGGGTGCGTTTTCACGATTTGTTACCGGAAAGGGGGGTGCGTTTTCACGATTTGTTACCGGAAAGGGGGGTGCGTTTTCACGATTTGTTACCGGAAAGGGGGGTGCGTTTTCACGATTTTTTACCGGAAGTAGTAGTTGACGTCAGAGTGTTAGTGCTGCAGCATGCTGACGATGCGAGCGCCTCTGGCGCGAAGCCAATGACGGGTGGGGTCCAGGGGGCGAAGCCCCCGGAAGCTCTGAGCATTACAGCGAATTTAGGACACAATTTTCATGTATCTTGCAATCGTTGACCCCATTTTCCATTCATAAAACAACATGTTACCCTAAAACAAGAAAGAAAAAAAGAAGAAGAGATTTTCAAGGGGGGTGCGTCCGCACCCAACGCACCCCCACCCCCCCTTCTGACGGCCCTGATCTAGTAGGCTGCGAGATAGCGAAGTAAGAGGACGACAAAGAATATCAGTCTACGTCCAGACGACGGTGGCCACGCGAAACCTAAATTTTGAATTCGTATTGGAATAACACGTAATCACGTTATCATTTTGAAAATAAAATCATCATTCTTTTCCAATCCAAAACCGTTGGAGTTGGCTAACCAACTCCATTGTAAATGCTTTTTTTAATTATTTTCATCGGTAGCCGGGCGATGATTGTTGAAAATATTTCAAAATGGTGCACTCCCGTTGCCATATTGGGTCGTCCGAGACGCGTGGCCGCCATTGTCTGTCTACGTCTAGAACTAATGAGCCTCCTTGTGGATAACAATGAAATATCCAACAAAAATTAACGAATGTCAATTAATAGGATGACATTTATTTCGTCTTTACCAAACATATTAAATAACATCAAAACAAGACGAAATAAGTAAGGAATAATTGTTATGAGTATGCAATATTAAATTTCCTTTTTTTATCTATTAATAAAGCACCATAATATTTAAAACACAATAATGAAAAATGAAATAAAGATAATAAAGACACAATCAGGAAGTCATTTGTTTTGTCTTTGTAATTTAAAAAAAAAAAAAAACCTAATAAAAACAAAGCATGTATGAAAATAATAATTAATTCACCTTTGATGGATATTGTAAACATAATAAAGGCTAGTACAATTTAGTAAGTTGATTGATTTAGCAATCAATTATTTGGCACAGATAAGAACTAAACAAGCAAAACACGCTTCTTTCTTTTTGACCGATAACATTCGATTTAAATGGAATCTTTTAATATATGTGACAAATTAAATTAGCTTATCATGGGCTTATCAATTTTGAGCGCCTATTTCCTTTTCAAAGGAATTTGTATTTAGAGTTGTTTAATAACGGGATTGATAACAATTTAGAAATCGCCATTCTAAGCCTCAGAAGATGTGAGTTTGGTATGAATTAAAGGGACATGATGTGAATTGCTGGAGGCGGCGCCCTCAATTATGATAAAAACTGGGATTTGTTTATTTTTCAATTGTATTACATGTATGAACTTACACCTATAAGGATTAAGACAAATCAGCCCTCATTGTATAACATAACATCGATTCAAATATTCTGATCTACGGCTAGATCAGAATTTCAAACTAGATAGCTAGGGAACATAGATGTTTTCCAGTCCCGGTCCAAGGCAGACACAGGGCGTTATATACTAAAATGATCTTTGAAGTTGGTAAAATTAAAACCTAAGTGTACATCATTGTCAACTTGGACCTTGACCTTGATCTAGAGTAGAAGGTCACATGTGTTTTAAAACAATGTATGCTCCCCAAACAGTCACAATATAAATATGCTGGCCACAAAGGCTTCTGTCGTGATATCATGAGTGGCAATAGCAAAAATGATCATTATTAATGTTCATCTTGAGTAAATTATATACAAAATAATTATTCAACACTACTGCGTATCCGTTTAATGTGCTAACTATTGCGATGTTGATATCAAGATATGTACCGAAGTCGGCAATAGAGGGCGACAGCGCTTCTTCATGTGTGCTAATATTCTGTTAAAGATCCAGCGAAGTGCATACATGTATTATATATCAAAATAAAGACAAAAAACACAAGGATTTCGAAAATAAACATTTTATGAGCAATCCAGGGAAAGAAGAAATTTACAACAAAACATAAATGCGCCCAAAATCCGCGTTAAAAATGATATTCGTATTTTGAAGGAAAAAATCGCTCTACCAGGCAACACAGAGGAGAAATCATAGTTGACAAACAATGCACTATGTAAAACTGTGACAAACCTACACACACTCTTTACAATGTAAGCCCTTTCCCATCATCAGCACGTATGGCAAGCCATTAGGCCAAAAAAAAAAAAAAGTTATATTGGCGTAACGGGCTGAACAAAAATAGGGTAGGTAGGTAGGGATTTTTTTTTTTTTTTTTTTTTTTTTTTTTTTTTTAGCAGCTGTTTTTGAACAATGTTAACCGATTTTAAACATTCCCTATTGTTTGTTAGAAGCACCGTCGTATTTCGTTCGAGAAAAAACATTTATTTTTTTCATTTTTTTATTTTTTAGGGTCGGTCGGTTGGGTTTTTTTTTTTTTTTTCATTGAAAAAAAAAAAGAAAAGTGTAGGGTCGGGCGTATTTTTAGGGTCGGGCGGTTACGCCAATATAACCATTTTTTTTTTTGGCCTTAGGGTCATTACGTATTGCGACAACGCGTTGCTTTGCCAAACGGAATAAATCGCAATAACACTAACGAAAATAGTTTAAGAATGTTGGATATCCGATATTTATTGTTTAAGATTGTTGGATAGCCAATATTTATAGTTGTTGGATAGCCAATATTTATAGTTTAAGATTGTTGGATATTAGTTTATGATTGTGCCATCCTTGTTTTTACCTCCCCGACGTGCCATCCTTGTTTTTACCTCCCCGACGTGCCATCCTTGTTTTTACCTCCCCGACGTGCCATCCTTGTTTTTACCTCCCCGACGTGCCATCCTTGTTTTTACCTCCCCGACCACCAACCCCATGAGTGTTTTGGCATATAATTATGTATCAATATCATTTCAACGGTGTCAAATTGCGATTTATTCCGTTGCTTCGGGACTTTTCAAACAACGCGTTGCTTTGGAAAACAACACGTGGTCAAAAGCCGTAATCTTATTGGCTCGCTAGGCAGCGCGTTGCTTTAGAAAGCAACGCGTTGCTTTGGGAAAGCAACGCGCGTTGTCGCAAGACGTAATGACCCTAATGGCTTGCGATAAGCGCGGACTTTAAACATAAGGTGCATCCATGCTGTGGGCATTCAAAAGTGTATTAGCTGTATCACATTCAGTGAATGAATAGATATAGGTCATGATACTGGTAACCTGTACAACTAAATACACAATGTTATTTTTAACTACTTCATGGTTCATTGCGTTTCTGGCGAGGGGCTTGGACTTGGTACACGGCCGAACGTATTTTATCTTTTTTTAAATATATTTATTCACATTTTATAAAACATAACATGTAAAATGTTCCAAATAATGTATTGATTAACTTTTGAAAATGAGTTTCATGAGCACTTCGCTTGACCTGTAAAGCTCTGTAGTACAAGGTGTATCAATGAAAATGTATCCTATTTTAGCAGGACTTAATACCTAAATTAAAAACATATTCCCAAATGTGTTGTAATAGATTCATTAAGCCCAATTATTTGTGAATATTTAGGTCCCTTTTGATTCGATTTTGTTCCCTTGTTTTAAAAACGAAGGATCGTTCGTAACAAATGTTATGTACGGTTTGCTTCAAAAAGGATCTGAAATGTTTGGTCCAATTTAGCCAAAGTACAATTTTTTCAATTTTTTAAATTGTAAAGATTGGCAAATTTCGCAGACATTTTCCTAAAATTTAGATGTACAAAATCCAGAACACCCATTGTGTTAAAGGAAGATGTTCTGTTTGTCTGGTCGATTTTCAATTTGATTTATTTCTATTTTACATGAAAGATCATCCTTAACTTTGTTGCATTCCAACGTTTCAGTTGCATACCGCCAATGGTTCTTATTTTAGAAGCACATGGTCATAAGAAATGTGCCTATTGAGTAGTACACAAACTGATGGGCAGTAATTCACCACATTTTAGCCTATGAGTTCTAAATGGACTATTTTTGGCCCTAAGATTTAACAGACATAATGAGAAAAATATGGAGATTCATTTTCCCAATTTCGATAGTTCTTGAGAATTCAGTATAATACTTGTGACACCTTTATGGCGTAACTACAAGTTATGAGAATGCAAAGGTTTCTCAAAATCATAGCAAAAAAATAGCAATCGGAATATACACCTTTAACGTAATAAATAAAACCGAATCAGACCAATAAATGTGTATAAATTTAATGAATAATTAAGTTTAACAAAATAATATAAAGCAATATTTGACAATAATACACATGGTCTTATAGGAATCTAATCTCACACTGGTCTGTCAAGGGGTTACATTGGGGACATACAAACAATACAAGTGTTACTTATTGTGTTTATTATCAAGTCTTCTGATTTACAGTAATAATCAAACAGTTTCAATGAAAGTTCAAAGGTATTTAAACATAATCATTCATAAAAATAAAAACAATTGTACACAATTAGTAATTTGACTCAATACTCATGGAATAGTTTCAATGGACAATTAGGCCTTTCTATCATAAACATTCAAAAACATTGGATTCTGTTTCAATGTCATTTACATGGGTTTCCGTGTAAACTTAGGGATTTCTAACACCTGCTGTGATACTCCGGAAAAGCGACAAAGCGGACCTCGATCTTCGACCCTGTTCCTGATTAACATGGTGCACACTCATATTCAAGTGTATTATCATTCTTTTAATATGTTTTACCTTTGTCTGTTATTTCTTTACAGAGATCTTCATAACAACAATTTAGTTGATATCGATGATGCAGTCTTTGTTCATTTTTCTGCCTTGCAGAAATTGTAAGTTTTGGATATGATCAAATACAATAAATACATAATCAATTGTACACGTGAGTACTTACACTGGATCAGTATAATGAACCTTCCATATTATATTACAATCAACGATCCTTATAACCACATCACCGATTTACGTGTAGCGAGGATATAGGGCGTCAAAGTTCAAGCCAGTATTTCTTCGGTAAGGCCAAGTTTGGCGTATGAACCTTTTTGGTAATATTTATAATGGTGTTACAAGGAATTATATGAATTTAGTACATTATTTTTTTCAATGCTTTAATACATGTACGTATTAAGGGGAAAAGTGAGCTATAAAAAATACGAAAATCGCTATATCTTGAAAACGGTAGCTTTGATTATCAATCTTTTTAATAAATTAAGAAAATTGCCTCAGTAACATTTTGAGTTGAACTCCATAGTCTAATAACGTATACATATTTAATACAATGCATAAATAGCCTTTGTTTTGGTACAGTGTCAGAGTTTCAAAGTATCTAATTTACAGCGGCGGGTATTTCAAACGTTGACATCATGTGGGGGGTGCGTATCTACTACAGCCTTTTGCTTGACGATGCTTTTATTTGGACCAACATTGAGTTTAGGGGGCGGGACCACCGTTTTCACAGGACAGCTGACTAGCTGTGAAGATTAAACTCTTTTGCTGATTATAGCTGTGAGTCTGTACACACACATTTTTACTGCGTTATCACACACAAATCAATGATTTCCTATACCTAGTGCAACTTTGCTGTTGTTATGCGCGGTCATTGAAATCGCCATAACTTATCGTATCCACTCGAGTTTGTTGAATGAGGTATCACACTGCGGAGAAGAGATTTGCTCATTTAATGTTTATCTCAGATTTTTGGTACCGATTATCTATTTTGAATTAGCCAACCCCAAAGCACCTGGTCCGGGACTGTATGTGTATACACTGGCAACCAGCGTTCGCGTTAAGTGGTTGCCCGGTTGCCCGGGACACCCAAAATTAGCACCGGGCAACCAACATGTATTATTTGGTTGCCCAGTGGGCAACCAATTTTTTTACAAGAAGTGAAACACTTAACACATGCATTTAAATATTTTACAGAACGGGCAACCAAAAAATCTGCCGGGCAACCATAATTTCCTGCTTGGTTGCCCGGCGGGCAACCAGATTTTTTTCCTTAATTCGGACGCTGCTGGCAACCAAGAGTCTTAGGACATCTTGCAAGCTGCAAATTGAGAGAACACTGTAAATACTGTATTGAAATACTGTGTAAGCTTTTTGGTACTCTATGTTCATAAAATTAATGGAAAGTTATTCTTAAGGCATTATTACTTTAAAGGACCACATTTATAACTATATTTCAGTGATTTAAGTTTTTCGCATTGAAATGTAGTTACTTTAGAGTCAAATTAGCTTGACAAGAATTCTTATTAAGTAATGAAATGAATATAAACTGTGCAGCGTGCCCAGGTCATGTGGTGGGTGCTATGAGAATGGATGGTTCCATTTGAAATATGAAAGTAAAGGTGTCAAAATTAAACTAAATTTCCATCCCAAATATCTTATTTTTAGTATAATAAAGAGATCAAGTGTCAATATCTGTGAGAGATTTAAGACTAGCGACAATATTGAGACTAGTTTTGCTTAAATGAATCCATTGACAAACAATTAAGAAGGTGTGTTTTTTTTTAATTGTCGGACTACCCAGCATAGGAGTACATGGCTATAATGAGGATGATTAATTATTCATGAGTTATTCCCAATAGGAAGTATGGGGATTTGAAGAAGGCACGTGCTATCTACAATTCCATGAAATTGAATTAGCAGATGTTGTAGGAAATGTGAATTTATTAACGAGAAGAGATTAAGCATTTGTTCAACTTGTAGTGAAATACTTACAATCCAAATTGAATATATGGGACGGTTTTAACACCATACCCATCAGACGTCCTAATACTTTTGGTTGCTAGTGTACTTTATAAATGAATCGATTAGATTTTCACCGTTGACCTTTGAATAGACGATTTGCCTCCCACACAGTTCTCTTATTGTGATACTGATACAATGATGATATGGTAATGAGGCGTATCTTTTGTTGCAACATAACTATCGATTAATGATGGGAATTCTAAAGGTGTTTTGCAATCATTTATGTTGTATAGACTAATTTTAAAATCTCGTAATACCAATACATGGGGGGTGAGTATACAGTAGGCCCTATTGTTATCCATATAGATTACATGATGGGAATGTCCCCGATATATATGCAATCCTGCATCGATATAAACAGCATACATGGAACTGTCCTTCCATTATCAAGGAAACGCCAGATGGTTCGATACCAACATAGTAACTTCTAAACAGTTGGATTTCTACACACATCGATTCATCCGTCAATTCTGTAATACACTGATAGCTTATATACAGTAGATCCTATACCGTAAACCCAGGAAAATGGCTGCAGACAAAATAGAATCCTTTATATTTCTAGATTTGGAATGCAGTGGCTTTGAAGCTGGTAATGAGATCGTGGAGATAGCGATGATATCAGTGCATAGACAAGCAATTAAAGATGCTACAGACCGAGGGAAATCTGAACCCAGAGTCATGGACAAATTAGTTCTTTGTGTAGATCCAAGAGTAGAGGTAAGGCCAAATGTGTATTACAGGGCGTTTTAAAATGGTTTCATGTGAAACATGTTTTCTTTGGCCATAACAAATATTAATATTGGAATTAAACTAGTAAAAATTATGTTATATTCAGGAGTATAGAAAAGGCTCTATTATTAGAAACGTCATTTAGCGAGTAATTATCATAATCAATCAACTCAATAATAATCTTTCAAAAAAATATTGATAGTTATAGTTCTAATGTATGTAAACAGGAAAACATATTCAGTATTATCCATGACACACAACAAAATGTGTGAATGGTAAATGTATTTTCAACAATCCATTATATTATCATTAACCATTAAATCATCATTGAAATGCAGGGTGGGTGGGGTGTGTTTTTTTTCGTCAATTATTTCAATTAAAAGTCCCATTCTACGAGAACTTGTTACTGAATTGATCGTTTCTCAAGAGTTAACTCTTTAACGAAGTCAAATTGAATGAGATGAATATATGAAAGAGGTATGATATGCTTACCGACAGTCTGACACGCCCTGTACATGTATTCTACTATGTTCTTCCAATTCGTTTACGTCTTCTAGCGAGTTTTTTTTGTCTCATTTTCATTTCAATTACCTTTGTTCCAACACACGTCTCGTATCAATCTTTTTATGACATGAAGTACAATTTCACTCTCCGCCTTACTAATAGTCGTATGTTGTTACGCCATTGAAGCTCGTGTCCTGTCAAAAATAAATAAATAGGAAAACAAAAAAATGAAAAGAGGACGGCCACAACTAGTGTCAAGAAAATTCATGAATAAATATACAAACAGGTCAGTTTTTCTTCTCTCTATTACGTTTATCTATGGGTAGATAATCTTTGATTTAAATATTCAGAACAATGTTTATGAATAAGAAAGGTGCTCCTGAAGATGATGAATTTTGTTTAGCTACTATAAAAGTATTTTTGCTAAAGACATACTTCGATATCGATATGACTTGTGTTTCAATTGGGTTTCCGGTTTCTTCAAAATGGCCACTCTAACATTTATTACATAAAACTAATATCAGTTAACGATTTCTCCTTCGATAACATGGCCTTGTGGAACACCATTTGTGCACCTCAGCATTAATACAGGCATGAAATGAAAGTGACAGATTTCTGTTAGATGGTTAGAGTCCCCTTCACTAATCTCCCTTTTGATTTATTTTTAAACAGGTAAAATACAAGGAATCAGGCCTGAGCCAATCACTCATGGAAAGTTCCGGCAAAACTACTTTTGATGAAGCTGTAGGCAATCTAGTAGTCCAGTTCATAGAGCGTCAAGCCAAGCCAGCTTGCATCATCGCCCACAACGGAACTGAATTCGACTTTCTAGTTCTGTCCAAAAAGTTGGCCAAAGTTGGAGTGACCATTCCTGAGATACGATGTGGGGATAGTTTGAAAGCCTTTCAAAATGTCCAACCAGCAAGATTTAGCAAACGTGGCGCTCCGTACGGTTTACCGAATTTGTACATCCGAGCTTTTAGAAGATCCCAGGATAACCCTCACAACGCTGAAGCTGACGCTGTTGCCCTTATGCAGGTGACCATGAAGGAAGGGTCCGCCATACTGACGTGGTTCGACAGAAATGCAGTCAAGAAGCTGCCGAAATATCGATATGACACATGTCCAAGAATCAATTTGTATTGATTAGTGCGGGATTGAATTAATGTATTGATTAGTGCGGGATTGAATCAATGTGTATTGATTAGTGCGGAATTTAATCCATTTGTAAATTAATTGATTGGTGCGGAATTGAATACATTTTTATTGATTAGTTCTGGATTGAATCAACTGGTATTAATTAGTGCGGGATTGATAAATGTGTACTGATTTAGTGTGGGATTTAATCAATGTATAGAAGAGGCCTTGCATGTAATCATCGACCGGATATAAAGAAATGAATCAACCATGAGTCTTTTACAGGAATCATAGCGTATATTAATTTGTGAACTGTATTTTTGAAAGAGATGTAAAATTAATTGAATGAAATGAATTTTTAACGTCTTATTAGTTTTAGTGAACCATAGATGAGTGAACATAGTTTGGTAGTCCGCTATGATTCCGGTAAACTACGTCATATGTAGGGCCTCTATTGATAGGTGCGAGATTGAGGTATTCCAAGTTTGGGATACAGGTGTGTGTTTTTGTTTTGTTTTCTTGTTGTTGTTTAGGTTTTTCTTCTTTGATTGAAAACTTGATCAGGTATCTGAAGAAGTGTGTTTCGTTTGTTCATTGCCGATTGTGATCACCCGGCATTTCGTTTTTGATCCTTCGAATGATACCAATTCTAGAACAGACGTTTAAAAAAAAACCACCATTAACTTGCATAAATCCATTTATTGCCGTACCTTGTTTTGATATTAGAACCTTTATTTATAAAATGTTACACAAAGTTGTAGCGAAATTGAATGTCCTATAGTCATGATCCCGGTAGGGCACTGGCATTGGAAAGGGGTATAGGTTTGTGCCGCCCTGAAGACCCCCCCCCCCCCCCCCATTTTTTTCACCCTCTTCTCTGCTAGCTCCTAAGACCCCCTTTTGAGCCTTGCATCAGCTCTTAAGACCCCCCCCCCCCCCCCATATTATTGAAAATTCAAAGATCGCGACTAAAAGGTTGCTCCCTGCATGCAGAAGTCAGGTTCAGGGTAGACAATTGAGAAACAATGCCAAACTCACTATATGTATTCCGTGATTTCTTGTACAATGTAATTCGGCCTTCGGGTCGCGATTTTGTGCCAATGAAATCATATCACATATCACTTTTCATTTGAAAGTCCCATTTTTTTGAAAAATATTAAGTTCTAAAACCCAATTTTTTGAAGACTAACTTTTTCGAAAAAAACCCAGTTCTGTTAAGTAAAATAGGGTCATAAAATTCTCTCAGTTCAGTTCCAAAGCCCCCCCCCCCCTTTATTTTTGAGACACTGAGCGGCACACCCCTACAACGTACTTAAATAAGAGTTGAGTGCACCCCGGGTCATGATAGTATCAACCCCTGGACACTCATTGTTCTATAACAATAGAAGGCAGTAACGTAATGAATATACAATGAATCTATGAATATTAAAAAATACACGTCATTTGTAGAGTCGAAAATTGAAAATACTAGACGATGGTGGACACGAACGGCCGTAATTTTTAAATCTCCGTTGGTTTCAATGTTATAATGGATGGATTTTGATTATGACCAAAGAAAATTCATCCCATGTTGTAACTAAATTATTATCATCCTAAACCCGCATGAGCTGGATAACAAATTCAAGTGTCAGTATCGTCAATAATTTAAAGTTATTATGACATTGAAACTTGCAACATAAAAGGAGCCTGGTCACTTTGCGCTAATATAATTATTAACTTACTGGAAACTAAAAGATGGACAATACCAGTTTTTATGTTTTGTTGTTACAATCTATTTATAAAGACCTCGAGCAATGGTACTACGTATTAACGTGCCTGCCTTTTGGAGTGCCTTTTCGCGAAATTTGGTATATCGATGGGTGGTAATCAAAAATGTTTTCATATGCCCCCTCTTTGATGGTATAGAATGACCCGTACATTATTAGATAGGTTTATTGATTAAAATACACTTTGAACCCGATTCTGATTAATTATTACACTTTTGAGAACCCAATTTTCTACTTACCTTCTGTTTATTGTTTGTATATACAAGGGTATACTGATCGGTAGACATTTCACTTTGGTATACCGATCGGGTGATAATTTTGCATATGATGCAGGTATAGAAAGTCTGGGAGGCACATGCACGTATGTTTCTTCTACCAAAATCAAACGTGGGAGGCACATCCACGTATGATTTTGGTAGAACCCCCCCCCCCCCCCACCCCATCCCCCCGCGCTTTGGACAGCTGATTTGCGGCGATCCAAAGACTAAATAGTTTTGTTATTGGAAATTGAAATAGCAGTTAAGCTATAACCATTATAGGCATCGGTTATTTGAACCATGGATTGAACATTAAACATGAAGCTAATTAGTATTATCGGCACGGAAAAGTTGAAAAATATTGATACAAATATAGTGACGCGGACCTCTTGCCTTTACCGTGTAGTTTATAGTGCTCAACAAGTCAATGATGAATCTCTTCTGACCGGTGTCACATGTATATAGAATCATTGTACGCACAAGATTCAAGAGTATAAAATAATCGCTGTTATACCTGACATGATGTTTTTTAACAATTTAAACTGGGAGTGAAATGTGTTCGTATAAACATTGACGAAACCGTACGGTATTCAGTGGCGGACGGATCCTAACGCCCCCCACCAAATGTAACCTATAAAATATTCGTACGTCCGGCATCGTCTGAAAATCGAAAAGGCCCTCTACTGCCCTCTAACCTAGAAGGGGACTTCATTTTTTTTCTACGCATGCGTGCGATTTCTTTGGTTTGTCCACCAAAATCGTTGACAAATTCCTATTGAGTATGTACTGCAATGCAAGTGATAGAACTTCTTGTGATGCGCTAATCAACAGTATATCTGTCTCCCGGGCTCCATAAAAGCCTTAGGAAAAGTTCCCGATGTTCTAGCCGGCCGCGGAGTCATTCTTTGGTATCCCATTGTAAGATCAAGCAGACCGACAATATTGATATTGACGATACACATTATCCAAAAAAGTTTGATGTGATTTGATTTTAATGTTCCCGGACTGGATGATAATAGAAAACTCCAATAATACCACATATTATAGCGCTTTACGAAACACCTCACCTGATTGTGACCGCGCGGGAGCACTTCTCTGGCCGGCCCGGCCCTGTGAGACGTTTTTTTTAATTTTTAAACTGCTTATAACTTGTCATAATTGATGTTTTATTGACTTTTAAATCGCAATGTTTTTATCAATAACAGCTGATTGTATTTTTCTCCTATGGCTGTTTTAACAAATTTGTTTGTATTTTTTTAAGTGTTCTTTGCATTATATATTTATAATCTTTCTATCATGTGTTTTAATGTATGTGTAGTTTTTAAGATATTGATCATTTGTTTGTAAAGCGCATTGGTGCCGTTGCTTTATGCGCTGTGTGTTATTATTATTAAAATGTATTATTATTATTATATACTATAACCGTCTCTAACGTTAGTATTCTACTGAATAGCACACATTTATGCCACATGTGACTATGCGCTATCTACTGACGATAGCGCGGCCACCGCATACACATGTGCTAACTTTAATAGCACACACTAGTAATGCCTCATGTGAATGTAGTGTGACATGCGTATAATAGCACACATAGTAATGCCACACGTAACTATCATGCGCTATTAGCACTGCCACCACGGTTATACATGCGCTTCTACTGAAGTAGTGCCACATGTGATAAATGCGCTATCTACTGAATGAGACAATGTGCACATATCTTCAAAAGAAAGAACAAAATCACTTGTTTCTGATGGTATTCCGAGTGCTGGCTATGGCGCCTCTGAGCATACCATCGGACCAGGCTTTCAATTGACGTACGCATAGGAGCATCGTTGAAGCGAATGTCCCCTGGTAACCTTTATTCCAGATCTTAAATAAGAAATCTTGTTTTATTATACAGAGAATCCACTTTACTCATGCGTGCCCATAACAAAAGGTTTTCGCTCCCATATTATTCGTTGTTCAGATCAAGTCAATGCACGACCTTCACTAGCAACCCTTTGAATACAAGCTTACGTTAAAAGAATGATCTATACACTAGCGGGTTATTTTCAAACGAGTATCCATCAACATGTGTGTTGCACAGAGTAAGATATATTCTAGTGGTGTTGCTCTATTTATATTCTAAAACAAACTTTAGCTCCCCATCGCCGATACGTGTATTACCTCTAATCACCCTTCAGTGGTACAAGACTTGATCGAGTCTATCAATAGTTATCTGATTCCCTTTTCCACATATATTTCGACATCATTGCGTCTCCCAATTCGTATATTAAAAAGCTAGCTAATTGTTTTGCTACAAGATCTGACTTTCCTGAGTAAAGTTGTATTGTATCAACGATTTTCTAGAAATTCATCGGTTGTACAGATTTCCAAAAGAGCCTCAAATTGGTAATCATGGCAATGGTATTAAATTTAACGTTAGTAACGGTCCCGTTTCTCATGTTTCTCTGTTTTGGAAATGTGTTTGCTTCTTGTATACAAATAGCTAAAAATAGTATTTAGCCTAGCTATAACAAACTAAACGTGATGTACACAAACTTGGGCTGACTGGTCAAATGGTTTTACAACAAGTTTTGCTATCATTATCAAACCGAACTCAAATTAAATCAAATTAAATCACTTATTTATCGCGCTAATATACATGTATATAGTTTACGCATACAATTGTTTAGAAGTTAAATAAATCAAAGAGATAAATGATAGAAAAAACAACCAACTATAAACGCATGGGCCTTTATAATTTACAAAAATTGACATAAAAATGATGCTACATTAATCCACCGTCAAGTTTAAAAAACCCATAAAAAAGCATGGAATTCACGGATACACCGGGGATCGAACCCGTGTTGCCGTTTGCAAACTACATGGCCTACGATGCACGCCACAGAGATCGACGAGTGTGGTTGGTGATAGTTTAACTATTTAACCATTTATCCATTTATTTATAACGAACGGATTTTTATCGTGCCATTTTTGCCATTTTATACCATATTTGTATGTTACTCTCGCACAAAATGTGTTTATAATGTGATTATACTCCTTATTTTTGAAAGAACTGTAAAAAATGTTGACATTTTCGAACACAAAAAATTGCGTCATTTATACGATCCACAATCATTGTTAGACTGGACGTTGTGTGACGTGTTGCATAATTCATGTATTCAAATTACTGCTTCGAATCGATCTGTTTTATGCACGCTTTTGTTATACTTCTCGGTCGCTCATCGCCAAACGCTGTGCATGAGAACAATAGAAAAGTCCCCTCCCAGGTTAGAGGGCGGTATCTGTGACCTCTCACAGCAGGGCATAGGGTCAAGGCAGGGTTAATCATATTAATGACAAATATGCAAATGAGCTAACTGTCCCCTCCTATTATATATACTCCTTGATAGTATTGGATAGGCCTATCCTTTGCTTAAGCGTGTGCTACGAGCTGCAGTCACATTAAGTGCGTAATACCGAATGCATCTGCTACAGAACCACTCTTAGTCCCACCCCTTCATCAACCCATCCCCATCCCCTCCCCTACACCAAGGCATGCCTACACCAACCATACACTGATATAATTGTATGTAATGCACATCATCCATGTACAGCATGTACAGACTATGTACAGTCATAGCCAATCACTGGCATCAGTGACCAGACAAAAGATAAACTGCTCAAATTACAAAGTCACTGACCATCGAGGATTTTGCAGCTACGCGGCTTCAAAATATGAGGGCACTGCTTAATACACCAAACATTTACGACCTGTTATTATGTAACTATTAAATAGCCCAATGAGATAGTTTGGCACACTTTCTCCCTCCGTCCAGGAATGCAATAAATCACATACTTATAACTTATCACACAGACACACCCCGCTGTGGCCGTCTGTGGTCAATAGCTGCATATTGGAGTATGTATCTGTAAGCTGCCAATTGTTAAATGTTAGGTAGTAGACTATAAATGAGTAATTATAAACTAAATTTTACTAAGAACAGCCATAATATGTCTGTTTGATCTTTTTTTGTGCTGGTATCTTGAGATACTAGTTGATATAAAACTGCAGTAAAAGTGCCATGAGTTGATTTGTGTGTGATTGCTGTCATAACTGTGCGCTATCCACTGGCGTAACAACAGGGGGGGGATGGGGGGGATATATCCCCCCCCAGATTTTTACCTGGGGGGATGCCTAATGTAATCATCCCCCCCAGATTTTTCATAACCAATAATTTTAAACAAATAGGTGGGCGTAAAGATTCACACACTGCACACTGGACACAACCACACTGGGACATTCAATTCATTCATTGCAGTTTGGATTTTATCATTTTAAAATGAAAACAATGACGACAGCGATTTACAAATTGCTATCAATCAAGGAATGCATGAAGAAGTCGGCAACACCACCATCAGTGGCCACTGTAAAACTGTGATCCAGGAGCATGGAAGAAGGCCTGGAACTCCAACATGCGTACACATTAGCCCACGGGCTGACTTGCCCGTCAGATGGGGGGGGGGGGGGCGACGGTTGCGATCGCCCCACCCCCCTTTGAAAATCTTCCCCGGAAAATTTGTACATAGATGAAAAAATTTCGCGCGCTACACGCGCATTTGTCTTCCCAAAATGCAATATTCTTTGCTACAAGCTTGTTTAGAGCCAAAATGTACCTCGATCGTGTACAAAATAGGTGCAAATTCGATAATTTTCGCGCGCTGCGCGCGCATAATTGACTCACAAGTTTTTGGATTTTTGAAAACGCCCCCCCTTTGAAAAAAGTGTCTTAAATAGGCTACACAATAGGCTAGTGTATATAAGAGAATACATAGTTGGTCCAAAGTCCTAAATCCGATGGCATAAAATGACAATTGACAAGTGCATTATTCCTGAATTTTTGGGCTACAAATTGAGCCCAATCTGTAAAAAGTGTATTATTTGGGTTACAAAAGGCGGGCAATAGTTTTACGAGCGTAGCGAGTAAAAAAATATTTTGAGGTTAAAAAATTCTCACTCTGAACATTACTCTGAACTTGACAGCCCTGCCGTATTTGAGTCTGATAATTTTCATCCCCCCCACTCAAAAAAAGTAGTTACGCCCCTGGCGCTATCTGAACCAGCCACCTATACAGGTATCTGGATGAATGGGACTGGAGTGATTGCGGTATAAAGGGAGTTAGCTGTGAAGATTAAACGTCTTTTGCTGATTAGCTGTGAGTCTGCACAAATCAATGATATCCCATAGAAAAACATTTCTAGTGCAACTTTGCTGTTGTTATGCGCGGTCATTGAAATCGCCATAACTTTAAAAGTATCCATTCGATTTTGTTGAATGAGATATCAAACTGCGGAGAAGAAATTTGCTCATTTAATGTATAGCTCTGATTTTTGGTACCGATTATCTATTTTGAACTCGCCAACATCAAAGCACCTGGTCCGGGACTTTTTTTTGTGCTATATAGGTGTATAATGCGTTTAACGTTAGATTGATTAATACACATGTCCTTATCACGCATTGTAAAAGTGTTTAACCTTTCCATGCACCCGATGGTTTTTGATAGTTATAAATATAGGGAATGGACTGTCTAGTTCATACATGTACTAGATTATATAGCCTGGCATGTTTCATTCTATACTCATTTCTAACAAACAAAATCAATAACACACTGACGGTGTTTCAATTTAAATTCGAGAACACCCTGATAATATTTATAGCGCGGTGCCAAGAAATTTATTTTTGAGTTAAAAAATCTTTTTTTGGTCAATCATTTTAAAACTAAAAATTGTTATGTCAAGAACAAAAACAATTTCGGCATTTTCTTGTGTCATTTGTTTTACAAATCTGCATTTTAGAGAAATTTGACTCTCTGACTCATTTCATTTACAAAAATGTATACTTTTATATACACCACGTTAGTTCAAAAGTAACATACAGCGCCTGATAAACGTCATCATAAACGGGTTGACACCCCCCTTAAAAAGTAGAAACTATAACTACTTTCTTAGGGATATGAAAGTAAATATAGATGACCTTAATTGGTTAAAATTATGAGACCGATCTAAGGTCAACTTTTAGCAATACAAAAATTTGAATAGAGCGTGGTCAGAACCCGTTTGTCCCGATTTGAGCAATTTACCATCCATGCGTTGCATCTGTGCCGTGTGTGTAAGTTTTCCCTGCATGGAGTTTGTTCTTATGTTTGGTCAAACCATGTTCATTAAAGTCCATCTGTTTCCATTTAGGGTTCTGTTTCTTAATCGAATATTCAATTATAAATGACATCATGGCAAAGAACGTTCTGTTTTAAACGTCATTATTAAAGTTAGATTTCATTATTCATTTTGGACTCTTTATTGGTAAAGGTGTTGCTTTCCTTTGAATATCCGGATTTTTGTATCCGGATTTTTTGTAGGTAGGCCTATTCTGGATCACTATTGAGCATTAGGTTGAAATACCCTTTGCAGTAATAACCTTGTTATTAAACATGTACAAAAACAGCATTAGAGAGCCCCCGATACCCTGCCTCTAATTCATTTGATGAGATAAATGACTTAAATGCTGGTTCCAATTCTTAGAAGTTTATTTATTGATTTTTCTTTAAACAAATGTATTTACAATTTTTTTTTAATCCGTTAACATGACGAAGATATGCTACCTGCCTAAGTCATTGTAGGATAAATTCAAAGGCAAAACCTTTATGAAGTCAGAACAATGCGGACATATTCAACACATGGCCGGTCCATGGGCAAAATCGGGACAAAACGGATTCTGACTTCAGACTGATTTCACAGTTTCACTACTTAAGGTCAGACTTGCTATGTTTCCTACTTCTTTAGTTATAAGGTCACCAGTTTTTGTACCCATTTTTTGGGGGACACAAGATAAAAAGAAAATGATTTGACCCCGGTAAAATTGGAGGTTGTATGAATCTTTGTCAAATTACGTGATCAGAAACTCATTTAAATTGCGCACCTTTCACGGCAATAGTTTTAATACTACGACATGATATGAAATTACATTACCACATTATCTACCTGGGGTGGTTTGCATATACCGTAGGAATCCAGCAACACTACATAGGTTATGTTATGACCCAGAATGATCAAAGCGACTAGTTATTGCATGATCTGTAATATCATGCAATCAACCTGTGATACGTGTTCCAGAGACTAAAGAATTTTATTTTACGATATTTATTGATGCAAAGATTCATTCAAGTTTTTCCTCCCCTTTCATCTGCAAGCACAGGACATTCCAATGTTCTAATAATTGTACGTATCGACGTAGATATCGATCATCATCGTAGCGATTGGTGATTGCGTGATATAGCATATCATGAAATTAGGATGACTTTACGATCATGTCCTAGTATACATTCCATATTCACGTAACACAAAAGGTTTCTGGTCAGATGCGTTCGGGTTAGATAAATCAATAATCGGTATAAGAAAACTATGAATTTCTTCACCGTAATTTGACACTAAAATTTGTAGAGGGTAACGCTTTCCCTCCCTTACTACTGACTGCGAACACAGCACATTCTTATCAATCTAATTATCAATAATAATATTACTGTAAGGTGCTGTGTGATCTTTTCGATTATCCTTATTGTACCACAGGCAAACATGTAGCCATTGGTGATTGCGTGATCTGTCAGAATCATGCAATATTAACCTCATATTCCCAGCCAACATCGATCGTGGGCCCTTATGGGACCCTTAATATTTTGGCCACTTTGACCTGTATACGGGCCAAAGTGGCCAAAATATTAAGGTTCCCATGAGGGCCCACTGTGGGCCCACGGTCGATGTTGGCTGGGAATTATTGATTACACGACTCCTGCTGTAGTTTGTGTGCTATTTTTGATATTTTATGCCATTATACTTTTCGTCTCCTTACTGCTGCAAGTGGCAAGCACAGGACGCCAACAGTACACAATAAGAACTTGCTTTACAATTGCTATTGTTCGGGAAAAATCACACAATCGTGTGACCGGATAACCGGATAACCTGTGTTAGACTATGTACAATTTACATGCAATACTACATGTATATACGATGTCATGAATCCGTGTAATGAGCAATGAAGCGCTGTAAAAATTTGCGCAATTTGAATTATAAATCTGTTACTGTTTAAGTCGCCGAAATAATAGGGAAGAAGGGAAGAATGTTAAAGTGTATTCTAGTTAATTGTTCATCTTCTGCCTAACGTTTCTGGAATTTACATGCAATACTACATGTATATACGATGTCATGAATCCGTGTAATGAGCAATGAAGCGCTGTAAAAATTGCGCAATTTGAATTATAAATCTGTTACTGTTTAAGTCGCCGAAATAATAGGGAAGAAGGGAAGAATGTTAAAGTGTATTCTAGTTAATTGTTCATCTTCTGCCTAACGTTTCTGGAATAACTTACCCTCTTCTCTGCCTTACTTTCTAATGGGACATACTATAGTTTGATCAATTCCAAATTGGTGAAGCAGCCTTACAGCAGCGAATGAAAACAGAAGGATGTGAGAGCGCATGAAGGCAACTAGCGCACTGTGCATCATATGGAGTTTTACCGAGACTAAGATAATTATCATAATATCTCGTCGGGTATATTACGTAGTTGCGGATGTTGAACAAAATACGAAAATGAGAGTTTTTACGCATCATCATAACAGTTTAGATTATTAAATTCTAATGAAAATAAATAAATGAACACTTCAAAAATGTATATTATCCCATACCATAGATCCTTGTAAATTTCTTCTTGACAAAATTATAACGTTCATTCGCGATTAATGTTATCACATAGTACTGAGGTTGAATTTTCGCTATACTTACGCATTATTCAGCATCCGTCGGTATGTAATACAACAGTCAGTGATTTTTGAATATCCGTCACTTCCGATCTGCTTGCTAATGTTTATTACATAGTGACGGATGTTGAGTTGATGGCCAAGATTCGCCGCTTTTAATTGTCACTATCTCGTACATTTCCTGTAATAACAATATCAATAAATTGATGTCATATTTCGTTTGGTAAATTTAAGAATTCAATTTTGATTAGAACGAGTATTTGAAATACCCGTCTTAAGAAATAATTAAATACTTCTATGAGAAGGCTTTAGCATTCGTCATTATGGACCAAAATCTTCGTTCTCGGCGTACTTCCAAAATGGTCAATTTTTTAAATTAAGATTATTAATTAACTAGCTAATTGTGAGATTCGAAACTTGTTAAGTTTGTTAGAATTTAATAGTCAGTACCTTAAGAATTCACTTAATTAGTAAATATGGTAAAAATCAAAATATTCAGGTCTCGATTTCATTGATATAAAAACCAATTTGGAAACGGAGATTGATCAATTTAATATACATGCATACGAATGACGACTACGTAATACGCGTATTATTGTTAACTTTAGCATAATTTTTATTTTGCTAGCTGATACGCCCTGGCGGTACATCGACAACGTATTCTTCATCTGGACCAGTCAGTGATGAAAGTAGTCGTCTTACATTCATTAATCATTTGAGCTAATTTCACAGGACTATAAAGTTCACTTCTGATGGCTCACCAACAGGCACATTTTCTTGATGTTTACCTTACAGAAAGTTGACAATAGTATACTGACTACAGATCTCTTCACCAAACTCACAGATACGCATCATGCATCAAACTGCCACACCCTCACTCTCAAATTTCATTCTCCATATCACTCTCCCTAACACCCTCATATCCTTCGCCCTCCCTCCCACTCTAACGATTTCCCCTGCTGATCACAAATATATTGATTTACTCTTAACACATACACCATACAATTAATTACAGGACACGTCCACGCTTGATGTTCTACCAAAGCACAGTCAAGCACCAAACTTGAAGAAGTCTGGATTTGACAGGAACGTTGCAGGCCCGTAAGACACTTTTTTCAAAGGGGGGGCGTTTTCAAAAAAATCACCTATTTTTAGTAAAGAATTGCGCGCGTAGCGCGCGAAAATTTTCGAATTTACCCTTTTTTGCACGATTGAGCTACATTTGAGCTTTAACCAAGCTTGTACCAAAGAATATTGCATTTTGGGAAGACATATGCGCGCGTAGCGCGCGAATTTTTTTGGGGGGAGGGGGGATTTTCTCTGTTTTTGGTCAAATTATCCGGGGAAGATTTTCAAAGGGGGGGGGGGGGCGATCGCAACCGTCGCCCCCCCCCCATCTGACGGGCCTGCGTTGGCCAACAAATTGCCCTTTTTCTTGAGCGTCAGGAGCCTCCAATCTGTCTGATATCCCATGGTGGATCAGGGTGTGACTTCTACCTTCTGTCACGTAATCTTGCTAGTGTTGGTGTTATCCTTCCGATAAATATAAGTATTCGGTGTGGTGACAGCCTAGTCGCCTTCCGCGATCTTCAACCAGTACTGCACAACAAAGACGCTTATAGTATACCTCATCTGTATCGTGATGCTTTCGGCGCAGCACCTGATGACGACAAACTTGGCGTAGAGGGCGACACAATTGCGTTAATGGACATTGTTATCAAGGGTGGTGCTGAGATAAGAAAATGGTTTGAACGCAATGCTGTTGACGAATTGTCGAAATTGGTAGACACTTTTGCCACGCAGTGCTCTCCAATCCCGACGAGCGAAGGATACACTGATTGTCATTGATTCGTTTAAGTTCACCGCAATGTCGGGAATGACATTTGAAATGGAAAGGTTCAATATACTGATCCAGTGTAAAGAACAATCACGTGCATGTATCAGATACGCCTGTATCATTTGTCAACACTTCTGGTAGTGATGATCTTGACGACACACGATTCTTTTTGCAGTCTTAGAGTTGCCGGTTGTTTTACCATCTGTGGATTTTTAACCAGATGATAACAGATCATCGAAAACTTGAGTGAGGCTGGATTGCCAATCGTTTCGATTCATCATGGATCGTTATCATCCCTCCATCTTGTATACTTGTCTAGCGCCATACCAATGCCAACGACTTTTTCCTCGTTTCATCCGATGACATGATTCGAGTCCACAATCCGCCTTCAGTCTGTAATTATGGTTATGTTGTCCTGCTTCCTTAAAGGAAAGGTGTGAGTGTTTTTTGAACGCGTACATGTATAGCCAGAACAACTATGACACTTTTCCGGATCTCCAAGGGTATGAAACCATGACTGCACAATTTTTAAACAATTGTCCAGTCCTAAAGACAAACGCGATCATCGTAGGTACATTTCTGACACGCGACTAAAGTGTTTGATTGTGACCAAAATATTATCGGATTGAATGACAATCTTCAGTGTATGTTTAAACGGGTTCAATGATAAACGAACTGTTATTTGGAATATTTCCATGAATACCACATTAGATCCTAATCATTCACTTTATCATTTTCGTTTAATTTGGTCTGCTATTCTTCTTTTAACAGGCTGCTGAAGAAGCAGGCCTAGTATATGTAAGTGACTCCAACAACAATGAACTTACAGTCTTAAATGGTGGGCATGCCCTTCATCCTTTGTAACATTTTGAGAGACATTGTGCAATCCTATAGAGGAAATGCGATTTTTTTTTTAAAGAAACACAATATTATTATGATGATCGTTGAAAGCGGCGCTATTGACTCATTAAATTACACTAAACAGCTAAATTCACGAATCAATCAACAAGAGACAATTCCTTCTGATTACATTTTATTAAATGCATGTAGAAAATATCACAACAAATAAGTTAAACGTTGAATCTTGATTTGTAACTAATCGGTCTAACGTGTCGATGTCTCACGGAGTTTAAAGGTAGATGTTCTGATTGCTGGCTCGATTTTCAACTTGATGTTTTCTATTTTACATGAAAGGTCATCCTTAAAATTGTTACATTCCAAACTTTGAGTTGCAAAACTCCAATGGTTCTTATTTTTAGATGCACAAGGTCACACAAAATTTGCCCATTGAGTAGTACACGTGTTTAACCACCTTTGGCAGTAATTCACCACATTTTAGCATATCATTTCTAAATGAAACATTTCTGGCCCCTAAGATTATACAGATATAATGAGAAAAATATTGGAATTCTTCTGATATAAAAATATCTTGATGTGAAGAAAAAAACACAGCCCAAACAAAGTGATCGGAACATACACCTTTAAGATGAGCCGAATTTGAATACTTCATTCATAACACGCATTGTCGTATAAGTCACGCCCAGATCTTATTATCTGTGCTACCGCAGCGCTTCGGATGTGCCAGCCTCGGTTCCATGCTAATCACTCACCCCCTGGCCCATTCACATAGGCTTGCAGCCCCGCTTACAGCAGCTCTTCATTGTGCTAACTGGTGTCTAATATATGTAAACAGTACAGCAGACGTGGTCTCAGTTTACATAATTATACACATCCACTAGCTCGACCACACTTGGAACCTCTGTAATTGAGACCTACTGCGTTTCATAAGATGCTGTAGGAAAATTGGTGAGCCAATCCACAGACCTTTTCTCTAGGGTTTGTGGCCAATCAAAACCCAGCATGCAACTTGGCCTCTATAGTAAGGGACAAACCATTTCATTTGTAGGGGTACATAATTTGCTGATGATGGTTATATTAACTGTTATCAGGTTGTCGTATGACATGGAACTATTACATATGGTTAAACATTGATTTCATTATCAAAGGTTCACTAGATGACGAAATTTTCATTCGGACACTTGCAATAAAAGAAATATTTACATGTAATATGATTTTGTCACCACCCATGGAATAATTGAAGTAAGTCTAGTGCCACCCCACGGTGAGGACCCTCACTCCAATTCCAGAATTCTAGAACTGTCCCTACTCTACTTTCTGAATGTAACAAAAAAAATTAAAAACCTTGTTAGAAAAACATTTGCATCTCATTATTTATTTCCTTCCATTAAGAACAATTCCTTTTGCTACCAAATAAACGTTGTTTCTTTCAATGACGGAGATGTGTTCAATTTGCCTTCAAGTGCCTTCAAGTGTATCCGTTTATATAGGTCCAATGTACTGCAGATATTAAAAGGTGTCTCAAAACCACACAAAAAAAACACTTGGGCTAATTTTTTACTGAAAATTACTGTGATAATTAACATTGTAGAAGAGTGTAATAAAGTGATTGTACATGTATGCAAATTATTTTCACTGAATAGTATACATTTTCATGAATAGATGATTGAGACGAAATATGGTAACATTTATGTCTTGTTGACATGTTACGTAAATGGTTGGCCGATCAGTGCGCGGGCGATGTTTGTCTCCTAAACCTGGGTGCGCGAGTCTTGTCCTAGAATGTATGTTGTACAGACTATAACAAAAAATTATACAATTGCAATTTAACCCAATATTGAAAATCATGCAATGTCAAAATCGTTTACACTCTGTGATAAGTGATGTATTGACTACCAAAGATCTATAGTTGGTCGATTTAATTCCGTTTGCTTAAAAATTATGAACAATCTACTAAGTCGTCTAGAAATCGGTTTGGGCCACTTTCAGTATAACCTAGGAATTTCTACTTATTCCAAGGCATAACATACAATCTCGTCTGTAGAAATTAAAATAGTTAGTGAACAACATAATTGTTTTCTAGATAGTTTTATTTCATAAATTATTAAAAATATATCAATAAATTGTAATTATCTTGATCACTTTCGTTCGCATTCATTAATAAAATAGCTCATGATTCCTCCTGACATGGTATGCCATCCTGAAACCACCGGCCATAGACGAGATATGGAGCCAATGGTTCAACGGGTATCTTCCATGTGCTAACAACTCGGGTACCACCATATTGTTGACAATATCAAGGTGGCGTTGAACATGTGGTTGATGAGGAATCAAAGTCCAATCACCAAAGATTCCTGCCCATTGCCCAAACAAGCAATTTCTTTATGTTATGTGGGCGGTCATAAGCGAACTCTAGAGGAGGGTCAGGGTGATTCCTGTGCGCATATATAAATGTCTGATGAGGCTCGTACTGTCCATAGGAAAGATTGCTTCGTTTCCAATGAAAACATCACACATAAATCTTAACTGACGACCAGTTAATAGCCACCTGTGTATATTGGAGCCTCTATGAACCATTGTCTAATAAAAGAGCGCTCTATTCCTATGTTCCGGGTTCGATTCCATTCATCATGTTCATCCCAAAGATTTATCCAAAGTGGACCAAATGATTTCATGACTAGACAATTGATAATATCTCTGCTTCCCGACCGACCACCAATTTCATTAAACAACACTTATTAAAAGAAGCTGATAAAATTAAAATTCAAGACACCAATTACTTTGAAATTATTATAAACAATTGTTTCTAAATTGTATAATTATTTTGGTTACAGTCTGTATATTGGTCAAATATGATGTGAACGAACGACCAGATCTTTTTCGGCCATTTGGTATGTAGATGTCATTCTTTCTAGCAGGCTCTTCATCGGGAAGACGGTTAATAATGTCCGAGGAATCTGGCGACTATTTACACGGTGGATTTAAGAGGCTCGATCTTGGTGGTGTTTGGGACATGATCCGTGATGCGTTTGTTTTATATATGCTAACAACAGTAACAAAATGAATGGCAAACTAGAATGAATGAATCACACCGTGAACATACGAGATGGTACCTGTTCAAGGTTAGCAAATGTTCCTTTTCAAAGGATTTGGTATTTAAATTAATCAAATAAAAAATGATTATTTTTAAGGAAACAAAAGAGAATAACAACTAAATATTTGTGCATTTTAAATGATCAAAAACCGATGAAACTGGCGCAACTCATTATAAATTGCGTTAGGTACCCATATTATTATGCTTTGCACTAGGAAATATTATGTCACAGAAACAATGTAATTGTTTGTTATTTTGGTTACAATCTGTATACGAATGAGCACGTAGTATAATCTCCGTATACAGGTAAAGGGTTCAACAAAAGAAAGTATACCACTTTGTTTATGTCATTTTGAGTAACTTTCAATTTGTTTCTGACCAAACAGACTAGATAGGCATTTAGATGAATCTTTTAGGCATAATTTGATACCAGATTTGCCCCCTAACAACAAAGATAAACCATGATTAGCACCATTTAAAGGAAAATATCCCATTTTCAAAAGTCGCATTTCGAATACACAGCACGAGAAGAAAAGACCAATATTGGGGTCTCTCTGTGTGTTTGTATAGCCAGGATTGACGGATATCGATCGCACAGCGCATCAGTTTAAATTTGAATTAGCCCGCGCATTGAGGGATATGCGCGGTGATCAGTACGGGATAAATACGGCATATGTGTGTGTTAACAATTGGCCCTTTCTTCTCGTGCTGTGTATTGGAAATGCGACTTTTGAAAATGGGATATTTTCATTTAAATGGTGCTAATCATGGTTTATCTTTGTTGTTAGGGGGCACATTTTGTATCAAATTATGCCTAGAAGATTCATCTAAATGCCTATCTAGTCTGTTTGGTCAAAAACAAATTAAAAGTTACTCCAAATGACATAAACAAAGTGGTATACTTTCTTTTGTTGAACCCTTTATATGATCATCATGATCATGGCGGGGATCATGGATACGGCCTTAATGTTAGTTATATTTCTTGATGGTATTTTCAAGGTAATTTACAAATTGAATCCAAAAATATCCCCACTGCGCACTGACACAACACGGTAAACATAATACATATAGGTACATGTAGTTATTATCGCGATCATTACATCTCATCGTTTAAATTGTAAATAATGATAACGATAAAGTTCTATTTGTTTATATATGTGGAAATTGAACAATAACTTCGAACAAATATTGCATGAGCTGTAGGGTTTATAATACACCAAGAAAAAAATTGAGATACTTGTAAAATAATTTTGCAATTCCTCAATGTGACTACTGACTATTGCATCGTTGAAATACAATACCCTCGAATTTGTAATCCTTACTATTACAAAAGTTTGGTACCAACATATATCGCAATTTTAGAAGAAATAAATATCTGTTCTGCGGAGACAATAGTTAACTTATAGCTGGAAAAGTGTATGAACAGAAACAAGGGGCAATACAATCTCAGTATGACTTTTGATATCCTTCAAAAACATTATATAAAGTATGGTAAAAGTCAGTGGTCACATACAGTAAACTTTCTATAATTGATACTTTGCACAGTCTGTCGTTCTGATTAAACATAATCTACAATTTTGATACGATCAAGCAAAATGAGTCTAAAGTCGAAAATATCTGAATTCTTGCAATGCTACATTTTGCAGAAAACCTTATTTTAAATGGACATCATTTTGTGGTCGCAAAATACGCATCAGATCAGTATGAATATCCCAATTCCCAAAATATGTTAGAAATAAGCTAATGACGTAAATAGCTTTTTGTGAAACTGTGCGAAGCCATGCTTATAATATATAAAGACAAACTTCACAAATTATGACACAGCTAAAGACAAACTATGAAACAGCAAAGGTGTATATGAACTGATGAACCTTTTCAAACCATGTTCACCACTTAAATAGATAGTTACAGACATACTCTTTGTAAGATGAACAAGTTATACACTGCATAATGTATAGGCCTCAGTATTCCATTAACTTCTTTTTCTTGTGGGACTGGTTATAACATGTTCTTTATACCAACAATCCAAAGTTCGCCATTGTTTTTAACCAACGTAAATAAATTAGACCAGTATAAATAGATTCCATCTTTGCGAAAAACTTGCAAACCGATGTTACAACCGATCAACATGATCAATGGAATGTAATACCTTTAGCAATTTTCTTTGTCTTTTACCTATTTGGAGGTGGTTCAGTTTGACCGTACTACTTTTAAGACGAACTCTAAGATGCCTAATTTTGAGCCAGGACACTTTGCACTACCTCTGGTTATAAACACAAATGTAGGAGATTTGCCTCCAGTTGGAGTCAAGTATAAACAATCGATACTTGAAAAGTATCTCAAATTGAAAACAAACGATCCACAGAATCCAGGGCGTGTTGAGCGTCCGGAGCGACACGCAATTAGACATCTTCTAGGACTTCTCGCAGCGAGATTAGAAAACTTTGACGAAGCTACGGAGTATTTCAAACAAGTGCTTTCTGAGGATCCATCTAATTTGAATGCGATAGCCAATTGCAAATCATTGTGTGATACTTTGAACAAAGTCAAGGCCGAATCAAGTGAATACGCAGATAACTTGTATGAGCTCATGCATGAGGCGATTCCTAAAGGTAATGATGGAAATGATCAACAAGAACAAATTCAAGACATCGATTTGCAGAAGAGAAAAGCCAGATGTTTGGCGGAGCAAGCGTACGCGTTTGCCTTTGACATTTTTGATGACATCGAAGGCTATGAGCAATACATGCGAGCCCATGAATTATACACTGTAAATGTCAACGCCCATTTATAACGCGTTGTGGCGTTAATTTACCCACGAACTTAACACGTTGGTGTTACAATAAATCTAAATGATACTGCCGGTGCAGTTATAAACATGTTGCATGTTAATAATTAAGCGTTAATATTATATGAACACGTTAAAAATGCAAAGGCTAACGGCCTTTAACATGGAGTTTTAACACTGGTGTTAATAAGAGCCGATGAAATACGCTGCTAGCAATGCGGTACAAAAACATCGGTGTTAATAATGATGAGTCACGTGACCGATTTCGCGGCAAGGCACGAAAATTTGCATAAATGCGAAGAGAAATTATTTCAGTTCTGTGAGCGGTCAGTGAGCAGACGTTCGTGCAAATCAAGGTAATAAAGTATGTTTGTTTGTATAAATCTGTAAATAAATACGTCATTAGGACCGTGAACACTCGGGTTTTATACATTTACAGCTCACGACTGTGCAGAAAGTTGAAAACAGCCATCAAGCATCCTCATTTTTGGGAAAATATTGAGGTGAAAATTCGGCAGTGCTGTCACTACTCAATGTGAATTTCGCGACGTGAAAAGTCAATAGGGAGTTGTGTGACCACCATTGGGACTAGTCTAAACCATAGACCTATGTCTAAGCTTATTTTGAATATATACATGTATAGTCCTGTAAGCTTTATGATCTGGTCAGTGGTCATATTAGAAGTTAGAACTGTATTCTGTTCCGTTTCAGTGAAACTTGTATGTAGCGTCAGGGATAGGCCTAACTATAACTAGCCTAGGCCTATTAATATTCTGTTGGCGTAAACACCTTGGGCTTATTTTACGTCAAGAAGAATGCTAAATAAAGAATAAAGTAAGAAGAAGGCAGCTATCTTCTTATTTAGGCCTATTGAGTATTGTATCTTGTACTAGTTGTAGTATTTTTCTCTGTTTTGCGTACTCTGTTGAGCGTGGCGTCCCGGGGGTGGGGTGGGGTGTAGGCCTACTATAGTCTAATTAATGATTGAACGAACACTATTTACAGTTTACACTGGCGTACACGCAGAAGAGATACGCGATCGGTTTAATTTAAAGCAGCGCTGGCGTGTGGGTGCCGGCGCAGGGGGTTGACGCAACAACGCAGTAAATAGAGGTAGGCCTACACATGACGCAGTAATCGCAGACGCAGTACGATCGTATGATTTTGTTTACGCAATACGCTATTTCCGTTGTGTTCGTTCAATCATTAATTAGACTATAACATGTTGACGTATACGGAGATATGCCGCTCTAATGGGTCGCTTTTCTGGCAAGAAATCCAGGCTAAAACATGGGTCGCTTTTCTGGTAAGAAATCCCTAAACATGGGTCGCTTTTCTGGCAAGAAATCCCTAAACATGGGTCTATAATTTGAGATGATGGCCCACACACGCACACAACGAATAAGCGCAATTGGGCAAGCGTACTTCAGCGCAATTCCAAAACAATACTACAAGATATAATTAATAGCTAAGCTATGCTATTTTAACTCAACTAGCCGGCAGAATTCTTTTTTAACTGGAATACGCTTGCTTTATCGCGGAATAGGCCCTACTGTTTGACACGCTAATGTGCGTCACACATCACACATGCACGCACGATTCGATTACGGCAAGTCGTTAAACAGTTTTGTGTCTGCCAGTTTTAATACTATAGGCAAACTGCGTAAAAATGCTTTATTCTGTATCCTTGATGTATTACTATTACCAAGGATTTTTGAGTTTACTATATACTTTAGGATAGGCAGGGGGAGGGTCCATCACCCCCTCCCTATCATTTGCAAAAAAAACAGGTAAAAGAAGTAAAAAAGAAGATTAACAAATCTGTGATATCATGTTTAAACTAAATTGTGCTTTTAAAAAAGGCCTAAAAATTGCAAACTTCCGACAGTGGCGTAGCTGGGGGGGGGGGGGGGGGCAAGGGGGTACGTGACCTGGGCGACACTTGTGGGGTCCCCAAATTGGTCTATTTAGCGCCCCTCTTGATCGCAACCAATTTCAACCCATTACAATTTACAACCCATTATATCGAGGAATCTGCATTTAATTATTTTCCCATTATGATTATTTTGATACCCAAGTAATAATGCGATCATGTTCTATGTTTATACATCATCATAGCTGACATAATTAAAGTCGGAAAGTAGTAAATGAAAGTTTATTGAAAGTCAATTTCAAGGTGAAAACCCTAAATAAAAAAAAATAATTTTTTTTTGTTGTAATTCTTAACTTTGGACGAGGGCGGCAACAGGAAACTCAAAATCAACTGTGAAGGGCCTAATTAGGTGTAAATATTAGCGAACGAAGGGCAACAATATTACCATGGTTGGCATTGCATAGCCGTCTGTATCAGGCTAGGGTAAATCATGATTTTCTTTCATTGTATGTATAATGCCACATGAATGTATCTAGCGAGCGCTATAAAGATTAATGCTGTTCTATTTGGGCCTATTATTATTATTTATTTATCATCACTGGGCACTGGATAGCCGGCGACTGGTTTGGGATTTATTTCCTAGTTTGAGGTAAACAAAATAAGTCATCGCTAATTAAAGGCATATTATGTGATCTTTTCCAGAGGGCGCCCTCTATTCATGATTTTTTTTTAGAAAGTAGATTTTCTTGCAGATTTACATTTCCGATCATAAATCATACATACATTCCAAGTTACAGAGCGATACAATTCCTAATTACCTCAAAATCATGGTTTTAGAGTGAATTAAGAGTGAAAAATATAAAGTGTCGGGATTCCGACAGTTTATTTTCACTCTAAAACCATGATTTTGAAGTAATTAAGAATCGTATCGCCCTGTAACTTGGAATGTATGCATGATTTATGATCAGAAATGAAAATCTGCTTTCTATTTTTTTTCGATGTTGAGGGCGTTCCCTGGAAAGATCACATAATATACCTTTAACCAATCGCAAGCTACCAATGCTAAGTCTGACCTCGCTAAATACAGCGGGTGTGCTTTTATGCGGCTAAATACAGCGGGTGTGCCTGCCGGAGCAAAACGTGAGTTACATAGTAACAGACACTAATACAGGCTGGCCCTGAGGGTCCAGCAAAAAAATATAAGCAATTTAAGCCTACAAACTTGGAGATTGCAAAAAACCTTCCCGTGAGATTCAGCAATGTCCGCGGTGTGCGTTAATGTGCATTACGCGCGTACCTTATTGTGCATAAATGGTGCGTCGTATTCTTGCGTGGTACGCTTTATGAAATCGCGATGATGATTTTAATCAAATTTAAAAAATAACAAGTTTCATTCAATTTTGGAGAAAAAAGAAGAAGTTTGTGTCATATGTTTAAGGACGCATCAGTCGAGAAGACTCATGCCACGTTTTCAAAAGTGTATGTCCAAATAAATAGATAAAATAAACTTCTATTCTACCATTACATGTAATTTCAGCTGGTTCACTTTGACCCCATCAGAACACAGAACTGGCATTGAATTTCTGGTGGAAAGACTCATCCCAAGACAGGTTAGTATTTAAAATAATCTTTCTGAATACTGTAAAGCATGAAAATTTCGCATGCATTTAAATTTTGCGAATTTCGCGAGCGCTATTGTTTAGCGAAATTTCATGCACGCGAAAATTTTGCTTCCACAGTCTTAAAGTTCATAATCGCGAAATTTTCATGCCGTCGGACATTCGCACAATTTTAATGCCGCGAAAATGTCATGCTTTACAGTACTCAATTTTCCAGGTATTGTTTTCAGACAAATTCGTGTATCTGGTGTCTGACTTTTAACACAGGCATATCATTATGCTTCAGTGCTAAAACTGCTGTTAGCAGGCCTGTAACCAGGATTTTTTTAGGGGGGGGGGGGGGGGGGTGCAAATTTTGAAAAAGTGGACTTTTTTTGGAAAAAGTGGACCTTTTTTGGAAAAAGTGTAACTATTTGTTGAAGAAAATTGACTTTTTATGGAAAAAGTGGTTGTTTTAGTCAAAAAATTGTCATTTTAGTTGAAAAGGTGGACTTTTGGTCGAAAAAGCGGACTTTTGGTCGAAAAAGTGGCCTTTTTTTAAAGTGGAAACAGTCCAAAAAAGTGGATTCGATTTTTCTGATTTGGGGGGTACGTTGCACCCCCTGGCTGTTAGTGATGGGCTCCAAATGTACGCTCCTATAAGTTTAGAAAATAATTCGGTTGTATTCTTACTCTTGGTTATGACCAAGACACCTTCCCAGAGTTTGCATGGTTGGGAACAATTTATGTGCATGAACACGAGAAGTTCTTCATGAGCAACAGGGTCAACATTACAGATATCATTAAGACGGTTAATGCATATGAAATTGAAATAACAGATGATTTGGTGCTGCTGTCATACAGGGATCTTTTTATAAAGATGCCATTGAGTGTTCATTTTTTTGAGAACCATCCATGTGTATGTAACAAGTATGGACACCAGTCACATACTTTGTAGTTCAAACTTGCTACCATGCATGTCCCTTTAAAGATAACACAGGGAAAAAACATATTTTTCTTTCTCTTTTGGCCTTACTCTGAAAACGTAAGGAAAAATGACAAGTCAGAAATCAGAATTTTAAATATCTTGCAAATAACTAAAATAGGCAAATCCATTACAAATGCACACTACCTTTTTAAGATTTTTAAAATTCTGTTATAATCGTTTGGCAACTCTCTCTTACATCCTCTGTGTACAATTGAAATTATGCCCAGTGACAATCGTCTTTGAATTTTGTCTTTAGTATCATGCCTATCTACAAAGTGTGGAACTCAAGTAGAATTTTACGGAAAGTGGTGAAAGCTGATAGCTTAGAAGAACTCATAGCTAAAGGTAAGGATTCATCATAATAATGAGAAAACGAATCTATTTTTAATTTGTTTAATGTTTTCCTGGGTAGATCATTCAGTGTTCAGACACTGCTCTCCTATGATGCCCAGAGTGTGGGGTGTACAAACAGCCAGGCATTACTCTGATTGGAACTGACTGCGAGGTCTTTGTCATCCACTGCATTTGCCCCCACAAGTCAAATGCAGGCAAGGAGAGAGCAGAAAATGTTATGGTGCCACCGGGAATCAGTACCGGGCACTCTTGCACCAGAGTCAAAGACCTTAACCACTGTGCCATGCACTTATAAAACTCGCCCATTGCTTGTGTGGTAGATTTCGATCACGACAGGAGCATGCGCAGATGCGATTTTTGTGTAAGTGGTCTGTGATTTTGTCAATATTATATTTTTACTGTGATTTGTCGATCTGCATTAAATGCAAAAAGTAACAACGCCCCCGGCTGGACTCGAACCACCAACCTTTCGGTTAACAGCCGAACGCGCTAACCAATTGCGCCACGGAGGTGATGATTTACTAGGCTGTTTTGGTTTGTCATGTTCACCCGTACACTTCCCCGTACACTTTCTTGCAAAGTCGGGCATCGTTTTTTCTCAAATGTTGCTTGCATATTGCCTTTGCTGTCGCCTTTAATACATGTGCTGTCACTTGAACTTGGAACCAACGTTTAATTTGAACTGTCTATTTTCAATAAAAAAATACTCCAATACGGGAAAAAAATCAGAAAAGCTCACAGACAACAAATAAGAACATCATTTTACTCGACCTAGAATTTCAATCAACGGATTTCAATCATCGGCAAAACCCGATGATGTGAGTGACGTCATTTAATGAGCTCATTAGCATAATTTATGTCCGTGAAATATACAATAGGGTTTTGGTAGTGCCATGCTGCCTCTCTAAATCAATCCCTAGATCTTGTCATGTTTTTTACATGCCCAAGGTTTTGAACTTTAATGAAAAAATTGCATACTTGTGTGTTCTCAAATAATGAGTAATTCCAAGAAAAACTGAAATGGTTAAAAATCACAAAAGAAGCTGAAAAGTAGCAGTTATAAAACAGTGTGTAATTCAAGCTAATATCATACACGATTATTTGAGAATCCTCTTTTTAAGACTGCTGTTGGAAAGTCGACCTGTTCCATAACTTTCTATTATATTTACCGTATAAATTTGAAGAAAAAAATGATTTGTCTTTGCAAAAGCCTATACAATTTTTCCACATATTTAGGTGAGATTGTCAGTTTTGACATGTACTTGTCAATATCATGTATGCAGATAATTGTATTCTTTTTATCATTGGACATGTAGGCAAAGAAAAGATGGGATTCCTATCAACTAACCAGGTGAAACTTGTCTTGAAATCCGATCATACTGAAATTGATGACGATGAAATCCTCGACTACTACAAAGAGGAAATATTTATTCTTCTGACCACTCCAAATATTCTAGATGACAGCCCAGCTGCAGAGGGCACACAAGATCATGACAGCTTAGCTACAGAGGGTGCAGCCATAGACCCTGGTGCAGCAAGTAGCAAGACTGGTAAGTATAAGCATGACTATCCGGTGTGCAAACTTTGGCATGTGTGCCAGGGGTTGGCGACCCCTGATGTGCCAAGCCATAACAAAGCAAAAGCCTTATTAAGGGTTTCTATAGTTTATCTATCGAAAGTCGATTTGGCAAATGCAGGAAGTGGACGTCTTTTGTTTACCGATGCATCCTAGCTACCGAGGTGCTCGTCCAATCAGGTCAGTGCCTGTTGTTTGCGCGGTTTTTGCATTTCGGCTTACGTCGGCCATATTGCTCATTCACTTTTTGGTTTCATACGAAGAAGGACGTTCCAGAAGGTCTGCGTCATAACTTCTCTGATGGCAATCCAAATCTTTTTACATTTACACTTATCTGTAAGCTTTTTGTATTGTGTGTGCAGTGTGTCTTTAAAATGCTGTTTGTTTTCAACACCTTTGGTGCCTGTATGCAAGACTCAAATTTCAGGCTGGCAATTGCCTCTCAACTTGGCCTTGGTGCCCTTCCACACATTTCATGGTATTGTTTAGTATGTAGTGGCCGCTGGTGCCCTTGTTTTCTGGCCTTGAAATTAGTGTCCTAGGAAATTTGAAATTCAAGCCCTGCCTGCCTGTATGTGCACAGTTTTTGTTATTGTTAAAGTTAAACCCTTAAATTATTGCATCTATTAATTATTATATACAGTAATTTATTATAGAAATTGCATAATGCAATCAATTTATTTATTCATCAGATATGCCACCACCAAGACTGATTGAAATTCCTGATATGCCACCACCAAGACTGATTGACATTCCTGAGTTTTCACCACTCACAAAACTACTACTGGAGCAAAAAAATGAGAAGGGTGTTGATAGTGTGTTACGAGAAGCAGCAGGTTTCTACCACAACAAATATCCCCAAATAGCAAGCACAGATTATTATCAGGCGATTGGGGAAAAGCTGGTAAAACAATATGCATATCTCGGCCATAGTGATGGGAAGAATCCATGGGTAAAACTATATTTTGAAGTTTTTCTTCAAAACAAGAGTTTGTTAAAGTGTTAAAGTGTTTCTTCAAAACAAGAGTTTGTAAAAAGTCTTTTTTCAAAACGAGTTTGTAAAATAGTCTTTTTTTCAAAACAAGAGTTTGTAAAAGCCATTATTCAAAACTAGAGTTTCTGAGATTTTTTATTCAAAACAAGAGTGCAACTCTTTCTCCAAAACAAAGGTTCGTAAAAATATTTCTAGAAAACAAGAGGTCGTTAAGCCTTTCTTCAAAATACAGAGTTTGAGAAGTCCTTCAAAACAAGAGCTTGTAACATTTGCAAAACAAGTTTGTGAGAGTTTGTAAAAGCAGAGAGAGTTAAAAAGGACACTCAACTCCCATATAATTTCCTATATCCCCATGTAAAATTGCTATGCTATGTATGTTTCGCTGGCCAGAACCATGTCTCTGGTTTGAAAAGCCTGGTAATCCAAATGGGTAGTTGTAGTCTCTTGCGACAACAACGTGCCGCTATACCATTTGTATACTGGCTGTTGTTACTTATAAAACTATGTTTAGAAAAAACGCGTCGGTGAAAGTTCAAATACTTTAAACATTTATTACATACATTCACCGACGCGATTTATGTAACAACATTTATGAAATATTATATACAATTGCTTCAGCCCGTGTGTTATAGACCTAAATCTTGTTTTGTATGGTATAATCAATAGCTGCATGGAAAGTGTTAAAAGGCCCCCACACACACGCCCCGCTGGGTTAATCAAACATGCTTCATGCAGAGATTTAGATCAATACTAGTTTTTGGGAATGAGAGGGATTAGTTTTGAGAAGTTATTTCATGGCCTTAATTGCTATTAACTACGCAGCCTTTTATGATGGCTGTAGTGTATCGATTTTAATCTGAGACACACATAGCCTCAATAGATAATACCGGCTTTGCCGTTCCTATTTTTTTTAACTGTCTCTGGTAAAAGTCTTCAAGATTTGTGAACGTCTATTTTTAAGGCATAAATATTTGACTTTTCAACACAAAATATTTCACATTTTCCAAAATCAAATCTGTAAGGAAACTGTCAATTTTGTTTGTTTTTTCCATTCAATTAATCATGGCTGATCATTTCAGGTCCTTGGTCACAGGAACTCACCCCATGCAATATTTCAAAACTTTCAATAATCTGTGTCAAATTGCATGTCACTAGCATTAAGGCAAACAATATGTAATGGTTGTTTTCTGCTGATTGAAGGGTTTAAAGGTTTTCAAAAATCATACTTTCTTGACATTGATGTAAAATAACATTACTTATAGGTCAATAAATGCAAATGTGTTTCGAGAGAAATTAGACAAATCAATGCATGCGCGCTGATGTTGATATGTGAATAATTACACGACCCCGCAGGGGGGGGGGGGGAGTGCTATTGTGAGGGTATCAACATTTGCGCAAGTGCATTGATTTGTCTAATTTTTTGAGAAATAAAACATACGCATGTATTAACCTAATTCATACACGACACTTTATATACAAATCAAAATTCACAATTTGAGCATTATTTTGAACGAATCAAAACAAAGTGGGCGATGCACGTATTGAACGGCGCGCACACGGAGTGCATTAGACACTTTCAATGCACTCCGCGTATTTTAGTTTCTTGCATTCTGGCACGCTTTGTTTTTATTAGTTTTTCAGGAAAGGTGGGTTCGCTGATTTTCACTGCAGGTGTTAGCAAACTTGTTAACATGTTTTTATTCGTTTTTAAATGGATCAAAATTATGCTTATATTGTGAATTTTGATTTGTATAGTGTCATGTATGAATTAGATCAATACATGCGTATGTTTTGTTTCTCGAAAAAATGAGAAATATCAATGCACTTGCGCAAATGTTGATATGCTCACAATAGCCCTCCCCTGCGGGGTTGTGCCATTATTCACATCAACATCAGAGCGCGTGCATTAATTTTTCTAATTTCACTCGAAACAATAATTATTTATTGACCTATAATTAATTAGTTATGAATAGTGTTTCAGAAACTTTATAAAAGTGATTAGATAATCTGTTATTTCGGATATTTTGCTAAATTTTGTTAAGTGATAAAAGAAGTACGATCAAAGTGTTTTATTGTATCATTTATTGCAACAATTTTGGTTAAAAAGAATAGGAAATTTGTTTTTATAAGTATTAGTATAAGCATATTAGGGGCAGTATGATTAATTCAGAATTATTGTTATTGAATTAATATCTATAACTCTTGAAAGAATTATATGTACAATAATGTAAATTTAATTATTGAACGGTTGACAATTCTGTTGAAATTGAATGTTTAGAATTAAATAGTACAAACTGCGACTAGTTGCATGTCCTGTTGCGTGTAAACCAAGTAAATTGTTCCAAAAATATGTGAGTACAACTCCTATATGTAATGTATATTGTGAATCCTTCTTAATCCTTCTTAAATCAAGGAGGTTGCTGCGACCGTTAATGTTTAATGGTAGGCCTACTTTGTAACACTTCTGCTGATGTCAAATTAGGTCTAACTTGCATGCCAAGCTACACTTTCTTGTCATTTTGACACAGCGTATACCCATACATTGTAGGGGACTGTTTAAAAAAAAAAGAGTAAAAATATAACGGAAAAGTCAGGAAATATTCATTTTCTGGACTGTTTTAAAATTACTCTTGCTTGCTCACTTATGACATAACTGCGACTTCAAAAATGTACATTAAATTATATTTTGATTTATTAAATGACATGCATGCAGCTTCATTTTGATATAAAGTGATTGTTTGATTAGATAACAGATTAAGATTACGGAGATCCGCCATTGTTATTCTGGCATGGAGCTCTAATTGGGGGTATTCGGTTTTACCCAAGATCATGCAAAATAACTGTGATTCGTCAAGTGCGTGTAATTGCATACATTTACTGCGTTCTGAGCATGATTTTAAACACTCTTTAAAAGCCACAGCCCGTGCAACATTGTGACTAATTTTTTGCCCGCAGATGTGGACGCATTTTTGTTGTGTTCATTTCTGCGTGTTTCAGCAAGAACCTGATTACCCCCAATTGGAGCCCCATGGCTGACGCCGCCATTACACAGGGCGGTATAATATATAGGAAGTCTGGTATTCTGTAATTTAAGTCTGTGGATTAATTACAAAATCTCTAGGGAATTACATAAGGTCGCAACAACCCCCTTAATCGTGTCACAGAAAATATACCTCTGTTAGATAACAGTTAATCTTTGATTTTCTGAAAAGGCTAACATTGTGTACGAGAATGTGCAATGAGCATCAATGTTGTAAATTTTACACCACAGTTATTATTTTAACACTTCAATGTGTATTAATGTGTGCAATAAACATCAGTGTTGTAAAATTAATGCTGCCATTTTTATTTGAACAAAGCAGGGTGTATTAACATGTATCCTCAATGTGTATTAATATGTGATAAACATCAGTGTTGTAAAATTAACATTGCCATTTTTATTTTAACACCGCAGGGTGTATTAACATGTATATGTGTTAATAAATCGTTAGCCATAACTAATTTCTATTAGCGTGTCTAGTGTTATATTTTTAATGCCTCAACGTGTTAAGGTTTTATAAGATTAACACTTCAACGTGTTAAGAAAACGTTACCCAAGTGGTGTTAATATAAGATTAACACTTCAACATGTTAAGAAAACAAGATTAACACTTCAACGTGTTAAGAAAACGTTACCCAAGTGGTGTTAATATTAGTGTTAAAATGTTAACACTATCATTTACAGTGTATACTCAGGCTATTGAATTAGCTGGGGAGTATGTGGATGACACTGAGATACAAGATTGGGAATTCGGAAATGCAATCGCTTGTCGAAAGGTTTGCCTTGGCCTTTTGAAAGCATCCAAACCGCATGATGAATACTATGAAATTAGTCTGAAGTATTTCCATAAGATAACTGCAACCGGAAACGACGATATGAAATCAGAAAGCTGGCGACATATGGCAGAAATGTTTTTCGATGTGAGCAGAAATACGGACGAACGACCTCCTTATGTCATTGATAATCCAGAACTTGAGCCTTACTTTGAATGCCCTGTACAGTGCATAAAGAAAGCGCTTGAAATTACACCTGATCATCCCCAGCATTTAGCTCGGCTTGCCAAAATGATAAGTAACAAAAGAACTCGCGAAGCATATTGGGAGGCGTTACAGCTATTAAAGCGGTCCACTGAACTTGACCGATCACGATGTAATCGATATGCGTTTGCTATACGTGGCGTCATCTATCTACAAATATATCGTGAACAAAGGTACGACAAAGAGGGACCTGTTCCTGATCGAGACCTTCTCTCTTCTGCTGAAAAGAACCTTGAAAAAGCTCTTGAACTTAATGTCAGCCCTGTTGAATATTCACATCTGGCGTCTGTGTGGCATGAAAGAGCAAGAGATCCAGGTCCAGATGGTAGTTTCTCCATGGATCCCAATTGCCAAATGTGTTTCGAAAAAGCGCTTGAATATCACGAGGAAGCAATCAATTGCAAGAAGGGAAATATGCGAGAAAACACTCACAGGTTCAAGGGTATTTGCTTGTTAGATTTCAAGAAGTATGATGATGCAATTGAAAGTTTCAAGAAAGCTTTAGAACTTGGATCGCAAAGAAAATCAAGCTCTCCATTTTATCATTTATTGAAAGCCTATTTTACCAAATATTCTGAACTAGGATCGAATGAATCGAGTGCAATACCTCCATGGTCAGAGATTGCAGACTGGGCAATGAAGGCAATAAAGATATACAGAGAGTCCATACAGAAACCAATACAGATGCTTTGGGATCGATTTCCAGAGAAGATGGGCATGTTTCTCTCCCACTGTAAGAACATGGATGATGCCGATGAGAAACGGCGACTTATTACGGTATTTTCAAAGTACGGTCCTGGCCATGTGGCAAATAGAAACGGCTACCAACAAGTAGACAACACACCTGAAAATTGGCGGTGATCATTCTCCAGGTAATTATGTTTATGTTTATAAGAACACCTCTCCACCCTCTCACACTCACCCCGTTGTATGAATGGTTAGAAACGGGAACACACATACACTTTTTGTGGGGAATGTCGAGTTCGTACTATCAAAATGAGGACAGATACCTCACTTCCCTTACAAAACCAGATTGTATGTCACCAATTGTATCGTGAAGAATTATATCACATATAGCCTATCATATATGGTTGGTAACTATGCATTATGTGATTAGTCGTCATTATACCATAAACGCCCTCTATAAGGGTAGACAGTTAGTATTACCAGCGATTATACAATTATGGGATAAGAAACTCCCAAGACAAAACCCCGATTCTCTTGACCTTAATAGTTTGTCGCAACTGGTCAAGGTGGCGCGCTATCATTTCCAAATAGTTGGGGGCTAAGGGATTATTTGGTTCACATTACACTATATTTGGCCCATATGTTGCTCATACCATACTCTTTTGATTTTTGATGGATGCCACAATTGGAGCCGACCAATTCCAATATGGCCACCATACTGGGGGATAAAAATTCAAATTGCTTCAATTAAGCTGACAAGCACACCAAATTGTTTGTCTGAGCACAAGGATTCTAAAAATGTATAGAATGTGTGGTTACTGAGATATTGAGCAAAACGTGAAGAGGTCGTTGAACATGCTCCGATTTTGACAAACGATATCTCAAATTGTTCGTCAGATCACAAGGGTTCAAGTAATGGTAGTTGTTACCACCTGGAGTCGTTTTTGTGCCTTATACAGGGTCAAAAGGTCACAATTCCTATATACGCCTATATACGCCCAAAAGCAAAGGTCAACGACCTTTTCACGTTTTTGCCCAATATCTCAGTAACCACACATCGGAAGTGGGGCAAACTATACATTTTTAGAATCCTTGTGCTCAGACAAACAATTTGGTGTGCTTGGCAGCTTAAAATTATAAAACTCACCAACTAATTGTTTTCAATTTGTTTTAGGTTAAATAAATAGCATTGATACACGTTTAGACAAATTATGAATAGTTTTTAAACGCATACCAAATCGCTTTTGAGACTCTCCCTCCGTTCCAACTCGAGCTGATTCCGTCTTTGTGTTCCCAAAATAATCCCATGACGTAGGCGAGGGTTTACAAGGCCAGTTAATGCCTTGATAAAAAACATTTGAATCCTGTTGTTTGTACCACAGGAATCAACGCATGAAGAGGAACCAATCTATACACATCTACATAAGACAAGGATAAGATCACCTCGTAGTTTTTGTCGCTCCGGACGAGCCATAACACCATGAATCAAAGCCGCATTCCTGTACATATCAAATATCTGAAGGGCAATAATGACATTTAAGTAGAGATATGTCCTTGGCAAATGAACATTGACCTGATCATTAACAACATTTTAAGAAATATATATGAACTTGAAGACGATACGACGATCAAAAGATATATTTTCAAATACATCGTGTATCTCAACGTTTTCAATGTATTTGTCTGGAAATTTAAGAGATTAATTTCAGGTAGGCCTACTCTTTCTGATTTTTAAAATATAACGAATGGGTTTACTTCATTATAAGGTTATCTAGTGGAGCAAAATTGATCATAAATACTGACTCGCGGTGATCAAACTTTAAAACATTATCTTGCTAGTTTTATATGATGGTATAATTATATACCTTTTATTTAAGGAATCCCAAAAAAATGACTTCTCAGGTCACACACACCTATAAAATACTTATGTTTGGCATCATCATTTTTCTTGAAGTAACATTTATATACGAGTACTACAATAGAACCAACGAGGTGATGTTTTAAAATGTGATGGGTATATTGAAAACAAGAAGACTTATGGCCAATATTTTGCTCCACCATCTGACCATCCAGGTCCTATTGCATAAAACGTAAGGGGAGTTATTCATAAGTTCTCAACTCTTCTTAGGAAGATTGTTTAAGAATGTTTGAGTTGATCATGATATATAGACCCTCGGTCAAGCTTTAAAACATGACACCTCAGATTAATCTGAACTTTGATGTAATAGGGCCCCAGATCTTCAGTTTTTTGACCCAGTTTTCGATGCGCTGCATAAAAACCACATAGCCTTAAATCTGTATTACTATCTTCAATTCAGTAGATATTTATACTGTTTTATAATCCTATCGTTTTCATTATCTATAATTTATCTTCAGTAGATAAATACTGGATCTATAAACTTAGTCTTTATTTTGTGTTGCTATCAGTATATATAATCACTGTAATATAATCCTATCGTTTTTATTGTATTGCTATCAGTAGATACATGTATAATCACTGCAATCTGTAATATAATCCTACCGTTTTCAATCTTTATATTCTATCTTCAGTAGATATACATATACATGTTGCACTATTGCTATCTTCAGTAGAAATTAACACTGTATTATAATTACAGTATTACTGTATTATAATCCTATCGTTTTCAATATCTATAATTTATCTTCAGTAGATACATACTGGTCTATAAACTCAGTCTTTATTTTGTGTTGCTATCAGTATATATAATCACTGTAATATAATCCTATCGTTTTGCTATCAGTAGATATAATCACTGTAATCTGTAATATAATCCTTCAGTTTTCAATCTTTATATTCTATCTTCAGTAGATATACATATACATGAACCACGGACCTCCAGTACCCGGGCCCAGATCCTAGCCACAACACCACGTCTGTCAGTCGACACGAGGCGAGTATATTCGCCTCGTTATATAGCGTGGGTCCGTTTTGTAGCCCAAAAACCTGCACGCCGGGTTATAAAAACATGTTTTCCGCCCAATTGCCGTATGGTGTAGTAGAGTTAGGGTTAATGAATATAAATTATCACGATTTTCTTTTTTTGATTCGGCTGTTGTGTTGTGATGTTCGTGATTTATTTTTACAAAACGATTGACTACGATAGTATTATAATAATTATCCTGGCGCCCCGGGAAATCCAAGTTATTTTGTTGCATTTTTGAATTTGTCAAAAATTACGTATTTCTCGTAATTAATAAACATTGGAATTTAAATTAAATTATAAATTATGATATTTTTTCTTTCAATTTTGTTTTCTCTCCATAAACTTCACCACATATCGCTCACATAACGTCTCGGTGATTTCCTTCCAGAAACAACACACTAGTGATCCTCTTGCCGACTTCCACAAAATTCAACAGATCCATTCCAAGTCTTCTCATCCTTCTGACACTAAAAACACTTGTCCACCCAGTTTTTTAGAAGACCTTGTTTCCCTTCAAAATGGACATGGGCGGGTCTGGTTTAAAGCCCACGATATAATTCCGCATTCTTTAACACTGTAGTATAACCCATAGTTTCCAATCTTTATTTGTACATTCAGTGAAATAAACACTGTACTTTTAACCCAATCTTCAATCTTGGGTGCTCCCTTATGGATATGTATTATAATCCCATCGTCTTCAATCTGTATTGCTATCTTCACTGTACTAGATATTAACGCTGTACTATAAACCCAGTATTTGTGTTAATTCTTGTTGATGTTTTCAATAATTTTGATAATAATTTTGCTTCCTTATGGATATGAACACAGTATTATAATCCACAGTAGTCTATCGGTATTGGTATTTTCAGTAGATATTAAAACTGTACCCAGGCATTAAACATTATTGCAAATAAGTAGATAATAAACACTGTACTATAGATGAGGTGACCGTTGTTTACATCAAATGTTTATCAACAAATGCAACGGTCGCAGCCGGGGTCGAAGGGACTGGACTGTCGATACCGCTTGAGGGAACAACATAAACTGCGCCAATAAAGTATCTAAACACTTACAAATGGTCAGATTTATCGGAACCTGAAATAGTATGCAAAAAAATAATTAATTAATTCGAGTCACAGTTATCTTCTGCGCATTTTGACACCTCTTTTGTTGCGCTACGATGTTGGCGGATTTATGGGTACTTGAGTGGCTTAAGGTCGAATTCAAAAGTTGCAAAAGCTCCTATTCACCCTAATTCTAGAAGGGAACTCACACAAGCATCACACACAGACAAAATCAAGACAAAAGACACCAATTTGTTCTGTTTACTTAACCATGACAATTAGGCCTAATGATTGATTAATTATTGAGTTATGCCTCCCATCTCTGACCCTTTTGTTTTATTATTGACAATTAATGCTGATGTTCATCGCAATCGATTTATCCAACACGCGACAAACAAATCATTTATAAAAGGCGGGCAAAAATAATGCTGATCTTATTCGTCACAGTAACGCTCTTGCTTGAATAGGGGCTTTTGCAACCTTTGAATACGACCTTAAGCCACTCAAGTGCCCATAAATCCGCCAAAGAACATCGTAGCGCAACAAAAGAGGTGTCAAAATGCGCAGAAAATAACTGTGAATCGAATTAATTATTTTATTTTTTTGCATACTATTTCAGGTTCCGAAAAATCTGACCATTTGTAAGTGTTTAGATACTTTATTGGCGCAGTTTATGACCACAACACTGTCCGCTACGCCGTATTGCCCTTTATAATACTTCGGCGCGAGTTTTAAAAGCACCTTTAAAAGGTCCTAAACAAAACAGGATGCGCGCGCAAACTGCCGGGCAAAGAACAGTGGCAACTAGCCACGTTTTGTTCGGTGTGACGTCACCTGTCACCCCATCTGTAAACCAGTCGTTAATTGTTATTGCAATCTTCAGTAGACAATGTGTTTAGATTAAAACCGCATTTAATACATATGTATACGTGCGAGAATACGGGCGAATAAGGTTATGTTAGCGTAATCATTCCTTCCCCAAAATGTTATTATTTGTCTGCATGTTTTGGTGTACATTGTGGCACACTGGAATTGCATGTATATCATTACTTACAATATATGTACAGTACATTGTCGTAGAATTAATCAAATCGTATTGTAAATCTGTTCTCTGTATATTCAAATTCAACTACAAAATACATCTTTGTAATTTATATAACTACCACAAATAGTTACTTTGGGTCCAAGGCATATCACCCTATAGAAATATTTAATAATTTTCAGTTCTGCCATTATAGCTTAACACCTGTGTATATGTATTTTTTGACCGCCCCCCCCCCCCCCCCCCCCCCCCCCCCCCCCCCCCCCCTGTATTACTGCCTGCACCTGAAACTTTCTTGTCCCCGTTCATTGTTAAGAAGTTCAGAGAACATAGATATGATATCTTTTATGGGCAGGTTGTAGAATCTAGAGTGAATCAGAACTCCCACTTCAATTCCAGGGTATCTTTGGTTTAGTGCCATGGTCTTTATTCCCCTGAATAACTTCACATATTTATGCACGGATCTCTATTTTTGAAACCAATTAGGACGTCCCTCCAATTATATATCCTGGCTTTAAATATGTTTTTGCTATTGACATGAATTTGCCCTTCATTCTTTTTTAGGTGAACTAGTACATAAAAAGGTACATAGACATTTGCGCGCGTAGCGCGGCAAAAATTAGCTATTTTTACTTTGATTTATGAACGTTCCGTAAATAATGTGCATACAGGTAAAGCAGGTGTTACTGCTACAAGCGGCAAGCACAAAGCACAAGACGCCGAACAGTACACAATAATTACTGTTTTACAATTGCTATGTCATGTCTTATAATTCGGAAAGTATCATACCATCCCTGCATAACCCTGTTTAAGAATGTACAATTTACATGCATGCTATACGATTTCATGAATCCGTGTAATGACTAATAAAGTGCTGTAAACATTGCGCAATTTGAATTATAAATCTGTTGACGAAATAATTGTGTTATGACGTGTTTCAACAGTACAAAGCGAACTATTTAATGCACAGTGATACAGGGAGTATCAACAACAAATTGTCCTTTTCTTTGAGCGTCAGGAGCCTCTAATCCCGCCTCTAATCTGTCTGATATAACACGGTGGATCAGGGTGTGACAAGCCCGGGGGGATTACTTTCGCTAAATTCGTACGTGGATGTGCCTGCCGGACTTTGAAAATGTGACTTTCTCTATACCTATTCTTTGGCCAATTTCCCACCCATCAATATATCAATTTTGTTAGAAAAGCACCCAATTTTGCACAAATTGGGCGCTTTTTACCAAAAAAAAATGCCTCAAAATACACCCAATGTATGCCAATTGGGCGCTTTGGTCTGTGATGAAAACCACCCCATCGCTATACCAATTTTTGCGAAAAGGCACCCCAAAAGGCAGGCACATATACGTATACCATATCAATGTGAGAACACCCCCTCCCCCCCCCCCCCCCCGGGTGACAAGTAACCAGTAACAAAATCAATGGCAAACTGGAATGAATGAATCACACCGTGAACATACGAGATGGTCCCTGTTCAGGGCTGGAAAATGTTCCTTTTCAAAGGATTTGGTATTTATTTAAGCATTATCAAATAAAAAAAATATTATTTTTAAGGATACAAAACTAGGAATAACAACAACGACATGTATTTGCTCATATGTCCTTATGAAGATACAAAACCAATCAGTTCAAGTATTACAATAAACATTGTTATAGGCTCAAAAATCGGTGAAACTGGCCAAATTCATCATAAACCCCAACTAAATTGCGTTAGGTACACACTTATTATTTGTTATGCGCTAGGAAACAATATGTCACAGAAACGATATAATTTTGTGTGATTTTGGTTCTAGGCTACGAAAAAAAGGGAAACCTCGGGCAAACGAACCTCTCAGGTCGGGTCGGTCGGTCGAGCTTTTTCTTATTTTCTCTCGAAAATGACCGACAAATCTGGTTCAAAAAATTCGCCGATTTCTAAAAAAATGGGTCGGTTGGGCCCGTACAACAGAGTTACTTTTTTCGCCACCTTACTGTCTGTATGAGAATAAGCAAGTATCTCTCAATTATAATCATGAAATGCTTCCATGTTATGGTATTTTCAAGGTCATTTACAAATTGATCCCAGGAGAATTCCCTACTGCGCACTGACACATAACATACTGATGGTAAAAATATAATGTTATCATTACATCTTATCGTTTAAATTGTAACAATAGTACATATGTTATGATAACGATTAAGTTATATTTGTTTATATCATGCTTTTAAGAGCTATAAATGCACCAAAATAATGTTGAACTATATGTGGCGGTTCTCGGTTTATGCGGTCCGTGGTTTGCGCTCGTTGAAAGACGCATATGAGGATCCTATCGGATTCGGAATCGTACCCGACGGCTGCGTCAAGTTGGCATTGTGACGCAACATGAAAGAGGCAGAGTTTGAATAAGTCGGTATGTGTTTGTGTAAATAGTCAATACAACTGATGTGTATGTAATCAAATTGATTACGGTAATAGTTTTTAATAATGTTGAAAGTGTTGGTAGTGTTTTCATGAATGTGCAGAATGCTAATCTTAGGCAAATGTGATGATAATGACCATTTTAGCAAAACCAAATTTACCGTGTGTAAATCCCATTTGAATGGCGAAAAACGCGGCCAGTTTATAACACTTGCCACCGTTTGCTTATTTATCAGTCGATTACTTTCATTTTTGGGAGGATAAACTAGTTTAACAACGCTCTATACAAACAACAACAATTATGTGCTTCAATGCACGCATCAAGGTCAAATGGCCGTTTCAAATCGTGCACAATCTTTTTTGATTCACCCTGTATAGGCCAAAATTTGAAATGTTCGCCAAAAAAAACAAATATCGGAATTTCACCCGGTTTTTTGCTTATCATGCTTATAAGATCATGCTCAATTATTTTCGTTTTAGCGCAATCGGCGAACCCCCCCCCCCCCCCCCCCCCGCCCCCTTAGGAGGACGAGTATTTGTTTTGATACTGTCGCTGTATGACATAATTCATGATGGTCATTGAAAGGGCAGTCTAAATGTAATTAATATCATCTTCTTCTCAATGTGCTTTTCCCTATATTGCATGATATATAAGAATTGACGGAAACAATGTACTTTAGGTCCCAGATACTGGTATACCAGAATCGTTCAATACTGGAACATGAAAGTTGCCAGTATCGCTCGATATTGGTACGATTTTACTGTTCCAGTATCGTAGCGATACTGGAACGTTTTTATGTTCCAGTATCGTCCGATACTGGTACACGTGTTACCAGTGTAGCTTGTCCCAGTATTGAACGATACTGGTACATAATATTGATCCAGTATCGCCCGATACTGGTACATTTTATATTGCCCAGTATCGTCCGATACTGGAACACTGACTTTGTACCAGTATTGTGTTCCAGTATCGGACGATACTAGTACAGTCTAGAATCTGGGACCTAAAGTACACTTTTTGCGAAATCTATTAGTATACAGCAGGAAATTACACATAGTATTGCAACATAAACTTCGACAAATATTGCATGAGCTGTAGGGCTTATACTCCACGACATAAAAAAATGGAATACTTGTAAAATAATTTTGAAATTCTTCAATGTGACTATTGCATCTTTGAAATGCATTCATTTAGCAACTGTCTGTACCCTCGAATTTGTAATCCTTATTATTACAAAAGCTTGGTACCAAAATATTCTATAGACGTTATTCATAATTGGCGCATTTATGTCAAAAGAGGGCCGTGCTTTCTAACTGAGCATGCTGGAGCACGAGGGTAACGATGTAGCCGAGACGAGAGTGATGAACTCAATGTGGTGAACTTTGCACTAATCATAAAAAATGCTTCATACTTCTGAGATGTTCAATATTTGACCTTATTACATTCGTGAAATAAACTTGAAAGTATAAACTATCTAATCCACTAGTTTGAAATGAAATGTTTGCTGTAACCGACACTATCTAGGAAAATGTAGAAGTTCACAGTTCATTACATTGCAGTAAAAGTACGAGATTGTATGTTTATCGAGTATTGTTCCCTCTTTAGACATGAAATCGCCAATTATGAATAACGTCTATAGGGGTTCACTATCTCAATTTTGGAAGAAGAAAACATCTGTTTTGTGGAGACAATTAGCTGGAAAAGTGTATGAACAGAAACAAGGGGCAATACAATCTCAGTATGACCTTTGGTATCCTTCTAAAAACATTCTGTTCATATAAGGGTAGATAGAAAAGGTCACCGGTAACATACAGTAAATTTTCTATAATTGTTACTTTACATAGTTTGCTGTTCTGAATGAACATAATCTACAATTGTGATACGATAGAGCAAAATGAGTCTGAAGTCGAAAATATCAGTTTTTGCAATGCTAAATGCAAAAACAAACAAAAACGTTTTTGCAATGCTACATTTTGAAGAAACTGTGCGAGACCATGTATAATATAAAGACAAACTTTACAAATTATGATACAGCTAAAGACAAACTATGAAACAGGAAAGTTGAACATGAACTGGTGAATCTTTTTAAACAATGTTCACCACTTTAATAGATAGTTACAGACATACTCTTTGTAAGATGAGCAAGTAAAGCACAAGGTATAGGCCTCAGTATTCCAGTAACTTCTTTTTCTTGTGGGATTGGGTCTTTTTATGCATGGGTATAACATGTTCTACCAACAATCCAAAGTTCGCCATTGTTTTTCAACACAAACCAAAGTTCGCCATTGTTTTTCAACACAAACCAAAGTTCGCCATTGTTTTAAACCAACGTAATTAGTATAAATAGATTCCATCTTTGCGAAAATCTTGCAAACCGATGTAACAACCAATCAATGTGATGTTATATCTTTAGCGATTTACTTTGTCTTTTACCAGTTTGGAAGTGGTTCAGTTTGACCGTCCTTCTTTTAAGACGAACTCTAAGAATGACTAATTTTGAGCCAGGACACTTTGCACTACCTCTGGTTATAAACATACATGTAGGAAATTTGCCTCAGGTGAGAGTCAAGTATAAACAATCGATACTTGAAAAGTATCTTAAATTGAAAACAAACGATCCACAGAATCCAAGACGTGTTGAGCGTCCGGAGCGACACGCAATTATACATCTTCTAGGACTTCTCGCGGCGAGATTAGAACACTTTGACGATAAATGTCCACTTGTTGGTACCCGCTTCTATTTGCTACATGGTCAGGGCCGTACTGGGATCTATCCGGTAAAAATACCGTAATAAGTCTCTGTTTTTCATCAGAATCATCCATTTATCTACAAGAATTATGTTTATGTAACACAATGCTATAACGATAAAAGGATCTTTTGCATTCGGAAAACAGACTTTTCGAGAATTGATTATTTGATACTAGTACTAGTCGACAACGGGTTAAGAGAGTTTCATTCCACCAATGATGTTATCAGAATTTATTAAGTGGCCTGGCTGTCCATTCACCAGAATGACTTCACCCAAAAGGGTTGCCCAAAAAATGTAATCGCAACTAGTGTATATGACCTATTGATTTCTTATATTTATTTACCCAGAGGTGAACTGAACTTATATGAAGCGCCACAATGTGGCAAGGGTGAGGAGGCTATTCGCCCTTAGTAACCCATACTTCTACCAATCATTTATATCATTGCGTGTACAGACACAGACCGGGATGATCCCCTACTCTTTACGAAGGAGTCTGTGACCTTTTAACGTGCCCAGGGATAGCTCTTACGATACACGGGACCAACATTTCTACGTACCTTCCGAAGCACGATGCGCCATGAATATGCCTACTTCAGTCTGCACGGTCTGAAGGAGGCATGGGGACGAGGCTGTGTTGAATTGAACTCACGCTCAAACGATCCACCAACAGAACTACGATGCCACTAGTAGAGGAAAAATCAGTCTCGGGAGGCCTTATTTTAAAAGTAACCTGACCATAAAAATAAACAGCATGAATTATATATCAAATTAAAGCTACAACCCTCAGGAATCTCACTATGGGGATGCATTTGTTGATATAGGGGGTGCATCTATGAGTTTTTGGGCCGTTTCCATGGCAACCATCAAATAAATTAATAGCATTTAAAAAAATCGCGTACATTTCTAAAATCATTTTTTATCAATATAAAACCATACAAAGTACCTTTTCCTTCATGATCTTAACTTATGAGTATTAACCTTTTCTGAAAATGATAAATAAATGTTCTTTTGATTATTATTTTTGTTACCATGGCAACCAAAAACCTTTTTTTGGTTATTTTTAATAGAAATTTAAGATTTTCAAATTTGGTCGTTTATTATATTTCTGAAAGTTTTTGGTCTTTTATCTTTTAGTGTTACTAGTCACCGAAAGCCAATGTTTTTTGCTATAAAATACCCTTTTTTACCAAAATAGCCCTTTTTCCACGATTTTACACATTTTTAAACAATTTTTCAGCAAAAAAATATGAAATGCTCAATTTACTGTTGTTCATCTAGTAAACATCAAATTACGCCAATCAAATCACAGGCAAAGAAAATATTACAGAAATTTGGTTTCAAATTTGTATGTCTTACCACAGGAATTTGGTTTTTAGTTTGTTCATATCTCATGATATAAGCTTTTCTACAGGGTAAGGCCAATGTGTAAACATTTCGACCAATTTCGTAATGGCTCATGTTCAAATTGCCTTAGAAGTACCTTACCATGGAAAAAACAGTGAAAATAGCACATCAAATTAAAGCTACAACTGTCAATTATCTTACTCTGGGCTATGCACAGGTCATATGTGGGGGCATGCCTCCGTTTTAGGGTCGTGTCCATGGTAACCTTAAAAATGTAATAACAATGTTTGGGAAAATCAAGAACAAATTTCAAATCAATTTTAGTTACCATTTACTATTTCAGATCAAATTTTCCTCTACATATATTACTAATAGTTATTTAATTGTTCTTAAAATTGCAAGCATATGATCTTTAGTTATTTATTTTTGTTACCATGGCAACCAAAATTCCAATTTTAGTCAATACAACCGAATTGTTCTTGTTTTATGATGATTTAATCATTTTATATAAATCAGAATAAAATATTTGGACTTTTATTATTATTAACTAAATAATTAAAATGGTTTTTATCTAGAATATTCAAATGTGACCAAAATTGGCACTTTTTTAATGATTTTACCCCAATTTTTATCAAAAAGTGCCAATCTAAAAAAAAAAATGAAATGCTTATTTGTAGATGTGCTATCATATGAAACTGTATCAATACCAGACAAAATAATCATGGAATAAATGAATAAATTGCATAGCAGGCCATATAAAGTTGGTCATTATTTCATCGAAATCTTGAGAAATAAGCACTTATACAC
>CM069442.1:32011669-32092351 GCA_035610835.1 Ophiura sarsii
AGCTCAAACAGCATTACTATGTTTTTAGCACAAATGCACCCAAAGAGCTACCGTTATTTATTGTCAACGGTCACCGCAACAACGCTACTGGGAAAGTTACCGTTAAAAACCTGGTTTGTGAAGGTTTTTATGGTTACAAAACTGACCGTTAATCAACGGTATCTGGCTGTTTCTACTGGGCAAACTTACCAGTAATTAACGTTAAGTTCCCCAGTATAGAAACACGCTTTATGCCTTTTTGAATAGGCTTCTGTGAATGGATATGTGGTAGTTGTACCGCTTGACATACACATCGGGTCAAGACCAAATCAGATTATCGACATGATATAGAAACGTGTAATTTAAATAAAATGTATAATCAATACATCAGTGAATTACAAACAATCTCGATATTGGGCCAAAATGTTTTCTTTTGTATGGCCCGAGGATACTTACCACATCTCGGGATTGGTCCGCTCCATACTCCATCATTTTGACAAGTGATCTGTGTGTCTCCAACCAGGACATATTCATTACTACATGAAAACGTCAATATGGTTCCAAGTCTGAAATCCGAATTAGCTGGACTAATAGCACCATTCTCAGGCGGCGGTAAGGGTTCACCACAACCGGCAGCTGATTCAAGAGTATGAGACAAAAAGAGAGTGACCGGTTGTCAATATTTTTTCAAGTCACGATTTTCATAACTGTCATGGATTCCGGCTTGTGCCCAAAATTCACGTCACGTCACATCACGTCACGTCACATCACGTCACGTCACATCACGTCACATCACGTCACATCACGTCACATCACGTCACGTCACGTTCACGTTAATCACACATCACGTTCGTGTTTAAAAACCAACACTTCAGTCACGTTAATAACGTTTATGAATCACGTTAACGCATACATATATAAAATTGTCAAATTTACGGAATAATTTGCTAATATTCAGCATAGCTTTCCCACCCGCAACACGTAGAACTTGAATACCCGTGTAGTCTTCAGCATTATAGTAGCTTCACGCCACCACACCCCTTACATTTATGAATCTCACATTTCAAAAGATATTTTGATGTCATAATCTAATGCATTCAGCATAAGTTTGCTTCATTGAATCAATTTAACTCAACGTTGAAATATACTAGTACACTGCACATGCTGTTTATAGTATAGTTGTCCTGTCAACGGCGCTGCAGTCGAAGGTTGCAGGTGACACACCACTTTCTAAAGTTGATCATATTAATCGGTGTTTATCACACGGTTGATAGGGGGCTGGCAGCATCTACATTAATTTACGTCCGTATTACCATGGTCCATGTCTTTGGTAACACAGCTGCACAAAGAGTAATCAATTTAGGTTGAAGTCAATCGACGATGTAAAATCCAACATAAATGTCCACTGAATTACACCATGAAAGGTCGTTCTATATTTATTTTATACATTTTAAAGGGTTTTCAAAGTTTGTGCTGAGTTCCGACTTGTTTACAAAGGTAAAGTGGATAATAACAAATTTCAACTTTCAACTAACGTGAAAGTAATTTATAAACGTTAGCTCGAAGTGTTGATTTTTAAACATCAATGTGAAGCCTAATTAATGTGAACGTGATTTATAAACACCAACGTGAAGTGTGACGTGACGATGTGTTTGAACTCAACCTTAAACGATGTATTTAAAGTCAAAGTTTTACACGTTTGTAGTTTAAAACAGAGTTCAAATAGGCCTACATACAAGCGCACGGCCCAAAATATTGAACTTACGATTCACATCAATAGTGAGACGATATTCCACGCCATCCCCTGCAGAACAAACTATTTCTTTACCATGATGTTCGCTTCGTGAGGCCGTAAATGAAAATTTCTGAACAACAGACTGATCCGAGCAGCTACTAAATCCCTCCAAACCCTCAAACGTCTGGGCCACTCTGCCACCGATACTCCAAATAACGTTCGGGTGTTTGTTTCCTCCTGTTACAGTACACTGCACGGTGGTGTTGACAGTATCGATAACTCGGATGTATGTGCCATCGATGCTACCCTCAGAAGAAATTGAAATAATAGCTGATGACGGTGGTGCTTTTACATGTAGGAAGGAAGGAAGGAACAAATGAATAGGTATAGATGGTTATAACATTATAAACGAGAAAGAATATATAACACATTCATTTCAGTCATGGTTTTACATTCACTTACCTTTAGCTATTTACAATATTTCAATGTTTTAGGTGTCATTGTATGTACATCATTGCCTATCATTTGAATTAGGTATGTTACAAGCATTGAAACACTAAGGGCCGTATTCTCGTACGTATTTTAATGCGATTAACTTTTGACTCATACACCAACTATGTACCTTGAATAATTACTCAATCGTGCCCGGTGCAAGCTGACGTGTATGGCAAGTATTTTGAACAATAGAAGAGATAAACAAGGTTTATCGTCGAAAAACCAAGTTTATCGATTCGATTGTCATAGTTTTTCATGAAACCAGGTTTCTCGACCGATAAACCAGGTTTATCAAACACTATGACAATCGGTTCGAAAAAACAGGTTTATCGTCGATTGTCATATTTTTAAATTAAAAAAAAAACAGGTTTCTCGAGCGATAAGCTTGGTTTTACTTCGATAAACTTGGTTTTACTTCGATAAGCTTGGTTTCGCTCCTCTTCTGATGCTACCAGGCTTTTTATTCCTCGATCTAAACGTCAAGCTGGTGATAATTCCTTTCGTGTATGTGGCCCCCGACTTTGGAATCAGCTCCCGGTCAGCATCAGAGAGGCGCCGTCCATCTGTATCTTCAAACGCCGGTTAAAAACTCATTTGTTTCCAAAGTTCTGATTTTTTGTCTTTGCATGACTTGTGTATATATATATTGTTATTTGTATATTTATTGTATATAATGCTGTTTTCATATCGTTAAGCGCTGTGTTCTTTGTAGAGCGCTATATAAATGCTTATTATTATTATTATTATTATTATTAAATCAGGTTTCTCGAACGATAAACTTGGTTTTTCGATACGATTGACTTGATTTATCTCTTCTATTGTGAAAAATACTTGCCATAGACGTGTAACCTTGATTTCAGGCTGATCTGTAAAATACCGCTCATTCCCCTATTGATTTACCATTTCTTGCCACAGAACAAATGTGCCAACTGGGTACGAGTCTAATCACGTTGTTTAGAAGATAAACTCGCGTTTAATTTAGACACGAGTTTATAGTTAGACACGGCTTTAATCTAAAACCATATTTAGTATGAGAATACGGCCATAATTGTGTACATCCCTTAAATTAACAAATTATCCCGTGTGTCCACATACTTTGATATGGTAATGGACAACTAATACTATTTGTGAGATAGGCTTTTACGACGGGTATTCATAATATAAGTTAAAAGTTTTAACGGGTTCGCCGTCGGACGAGTTATAATCTGTCAAGCTTTCGTCAGGATTAGCTCTGACTTCTTCAGGACCAAATGATTTTAATATTAAACAAAACATAGAGATTGCCACTTCTCTTGTTATCATCATTTGGACTGCCCTTTTCCCGATGATTTGAGAGTAGGTGCCCTTTCCTACTTGTAAAAGAATTGGTGGCTCTGAAAAGAGCCGTTCAGATGAATTGCCGCTTCCACCGAACACGTAGGTTGCCACTTGCCTACTATATATAAATTTGGTTCTAATAGAAAATGACCAATGGAAATAAAGTAGAGACTGTCCCTTGTCTACTACAGACTACAAAAGTCTAATACACAGTAGTGCGGTTGACGCTGTAACGAACTTGAGCCCTATATAATGGTTCATTGCGGACCTGGCTGAAAAAATGTCAAGACTGTTATCGATTGGCGGGATTGATTGATACTGTAGGAAATAGAGAGCGCCCCATGCGGCTGATATCTTTGCCATCATTTCTATTGATTGTAGATGATTCATTGATTCTGATCTCTAGAGCTTCACGAACAAGCCGCATACTAAGATTGGAAACCTGTGCAATGCTTTTGGATTGGTTCCAGAGTGGTTCATGACCTTCTTCACACGCATGTTCAGCTAGTGCCGAGCTATCTTTCTTGCCTTGTAATGTAGCTCTTTTGTGTTCAGACAATCTGACCTTTAAAGGCCTTTTGGTTTGACCAATATATTGTTCACCACAACTACATGGTATGCTATACACGCAAGGTGAACGACCCTTGGGCATGGGATCTTTAGGTTTGCTGACAATATCTCTGAGTTTGGTCGATTTGGTGAAGTAAGTTTTAACACCGGCACGATTTAAGAATCGGCAAATTTTGTCTGAGACACCTTTGACAAATGGCATGAACGCGATACCTTTGTAGTCATCTTCCACTTTATTTTCCTGACTTACACAGATTAAAACTCGTCCGACGGCGAACCCGTTAAAACTTTTAACTTAAACTAATACTATTTTTGTAACTACTTACTTATAATGTTAACAAGAACTGTAGATGAAATCGACCCATCACGGGTTTCACAGATGAGTGTCTTTCCACAATCATATCTGTCAAACTCTCGGGTAAAAGTTAAACTCTGACTGATGAGCGCTCCGTCCAAAAGCCACTGTACCCCGGTGTCCGAGGATCCACTACATGTAAATGTATGTGAGCCTTCCTCCAGTACGACATCTTGACCAGATGCATGAAGAACTGCATCAATGTCTATTTCCAGTGTTGGAGGTTCAACTGTTAATTACACATAATAAAAGGTTTCACGGTTATTATTATCCGAGACCAAAACCTTGTTATACGCATGGGTCCATCTCCACAAAACGACTTATATAAAGAGAATTCATTAAGTGATTATCCAGTTAGAGATGAATCAAAAGAGGTATCACTGTAGCATGACTGTTACTACGAACACCGTATTGCTTACAATCTTATTTATACATGATAATACCATATGATATTGAGATATCATCTATTGTTTTCTATTTTCACTATTCAAATAGTGCTCTTATGTCTAACCACATCATACAGAGAGAAAAAAAGCCCGAAAATCATATATTTATTGTTTTAGGGTAATTTTCCGTTTCCGTTGTCCAAAATCTGTCTCTTGCTTTGACCGCATAACAAAAGTTATCCATTAACATTTACGATTCTATAATGATTCAGAGCTTATCATGAGGCTGACATCAATATTAGCGGTAATATGAGTGAGGAGGTTAAACTTATTGAAAGACTATCGTACAAGTATAATGTGAATCTTCCCCTTCATAATACGACTATTCATACCTTGGAATTCGATTTGGATTTGCGTCTCTAGAGTCACCTGATTATTACCGGCGATTGCAGCACATCTTACGTAGCTTTCCATTCTGAATACATCCACAGGGGCTAGATCACTGATGTATATGCTTTCATATGAGAAGAGTCCGTCGTCAGCCCTGTATGATATATCCTCCCGTATTGGTTGACCTTCTTGTTTAATGCCAATGAAATCCCATTCAATAACGAGATCTTGTCGAGAGCTGAGGACAGTACATCGTAGTAAATGAATACCTGATTCAGGGGTGATCAATTCTCCGTTCGGCGCGGGCGCTCCATCAACCCTAATGTTGATATCTTGTATTGGGTTCGCTATTGGGGGTAACGTTGTTCCTAAAAACGAAATGAAATATATTAATATTAAGGGCCGTCCCAAAGTGGGGTCTTTTGATATGAGAGCGGATACGTTTTCATGCGGGAACCTTTACTGGGCGCACTAAATTAAGGAATGTCAGGAGAAAATAGGAGTGTCAATGTCTGGGGAAGAGGGTTTTAAATGACAAATATTATACTGGGATTTACACGAAAACCCCAGATTCAAAACAACACTAATAAGGCCATTACAATGGTGTTACGGGTTTATTGTTTTGACCTTGCAACATGCTAAAACGGATGCATCATTCGAACATCAACGTTCACTTTACAAAAATACCATACGCTTTGACTCTTTGAAATAATTATATCCTAATGATATTGAAAGCTCATATACAAAAGTGTTTTCTTTGTGACTAAAGGAATAAGGTCAAAGGCCATATAAAGTAGAATGAAACAAGAAGAGTCTTAAAAAAAGACAAACAGTGCTCAGAAGGTGTAAATTTGAATTACGAGGAACAGTGGTGAAAGGGGTTATCAGTCACACCCAGGGTATTGTCACATAGGATAACTATGTGAGTGTTGCTTCAATGGCCCATACCTAAAGAAAAATGATTCATTCTGCATTAGCAGGTTGTTAAGGGAACAACTTTCATCCTACATTGTGGAAAATATTGTATCTGGCACCAAAAGTATTGATTAGTGGGAACACATGAATTTGAATGGGTCACCCACGCTAAAGGCGTTGTGGCTGCAATTCCAGGGAAATGTGAACACAATAAATGAATTGAAATCTCAAGAATAAGAATGCTTTAAAATATGCTGATTGCATGAGTACTTATTTGGAGCAGGAATAGTATTGAATGGAAGGAACACATGAATGTTGTTGTAGTAGGAATACAAAGTTGTTGGTATGACACTTATTTACAATACAGAATGTTTTTTGGATATGTACATGTAATACACTGACAATTACTGTTATCTTGTTGACCCGTGTTTGTTATTTAAAATACAGAGAGGGTCAAATTATTCAGGTACCGATTTCACCAATTTTTTAAACCAGTTTAAAATGCTAAAATGAATATATTCAATGTGTTGCCTAGCAAGATAGCATTATTAGCTATAACCTTAATTTTATTTCTTTTAAACTGGTTACTAGTATTCGGAACAGGAGATATGGAAATGTTCCCAACTTTTGTGAAAATAAATCTGTTCAAACTTATCTAAGGCGCGTATTCACAGCACTTATAATAGGAAAAGAGTTTCTATTGTCTTTGCGGTTATGTTATGTTATGTTTTTAACATGATTCGTGGACATACCATTCAGCAGAGAATATTTATTTTATCTAGCTACATATTAAAGACAAGAAGTAACTGCACGTCCAACCAAGCTTCTGTTTACAGTTTCCACATGTTCAGAGGATTCCGTCAACATGATTCATAATAAATGTAATAATTATGGAAGTGTTTTGATCTATCAAATGGTTTATTTATACCATTCCAACAGTAAATAAGTATGTTGTGTTGTATGAATAGCTCATTAGTACAGTAGTGTTAAATCCACCAACTTGGAGCTCTTTGAATTTCTCAAGAGGTGAACCGCTATCTATACCAAATATAATGTTACAGTTAGTATTGCACGCAGGAAACGATAACCTAAACAGTTTCTAGAGAAGAAGTTAAAAACTTGAACTAGATTCCATTTGAACAGTTTTAAAATACCTCTAGACTAATATAGTTCAAGTTGAACCAGGGTCATGATGGTTGAACTGAACACGGTATATCCATGAGCTCAATGGGTCAATTCAACAGGGGAAGATCATTTGTCAACACAACCAAATAAACACAGTAATAGACAGCCCACCGAGAATTAGGACGATATAGGAGCCATTTCGATGGTTTAGAGTAACAAAGCTCTATCTGCAATAGGTGCCATTTGTGAGATTGTGTTTTCACAAGGGTACAACTTATAGTACCTCTAATATATAACATTTGGCAGCTATTATAGATATTGCAAATTCACACAACTGAGATGTAAGTGCAATGCAAAATGTCCTATCTGCTATAGCTGACATGTGTTACTTTTTGTTTGTATCAAGGGGTATGCTATAATAGACTACCACACATGATAACATCTGGCAGCTGTTGCAGATGTACCCTTGTTGCACTAAACCCCTTCAATGTTACCAAAACCTGTTATGTAAACTGCTGTGATTGGCTGACAGAGTGTATGTGTTACTAGAATTGACTCATCGGGAGAACCAACTAAAACAAAGCTTACTCAACATTTGGCTGGCCTGATCTCACACTATTCTTTTTACAGGGTTCCAAATGCAGGCACTGATCCATTATGTGACCTTGCTAAGTTGATTTCTGCAACGAGCGTAATGAACATGTACCACTACAGGTTTGTTTCATTATGAACAAATGGTCTCATACAGTGCGCCAAGCGCACTGAAAAATACAACTACTCAGAACCAATTTTGACTGCTTTTTACGGTCGGTAACAATAAACTTACTTCGAACTGATACTGAAACGCTAACGAAATTAGATCCAACTGAACATGTCAAAATTCCGATATTGGCATTCCGCTCGACCCGCAACGATGTAAACAAATCATGAAGGAATCCGTCTGTATGCGAAATAGTACTTGTACTAGGGGGAGCGGCTACACCAAAGCGACTTCCTCCATTGAAATGAATTGTACTGTCGGGATTTGTGTTGATGGTTTGGCATTGCAGAAAATGTTCCCCTTCTTCAAGTTGGATACTTTGACCGTCTATGTGCGATACTCCATCGATTGTTAGTGACAAGGTACCTTTAAATAAGAAAAGCAGTTTCCGTTTTCAATAATTCTGAAGGATATCTACTATTATACTCGTGACATCTTCACGTTCTAGTTTTGGGGTAAGGTTATTTCGTTCGCCACACCTTTCCACAATGATATTCGCTTATGATAATAATCTGGTATGTAGAAGAGGTTTTTTTCCGAGCCCGAAAACAATATCATTTCGAAAAAACGAGCACAAACTTGATTAATGGTCACTGTGTGACAGAGATATGGCTGATTGTTTATATTTCACAGGCGCTTGTGATTCCACGCCAGTAAATAATTTCAGTCCTTGTAGACGACAATCAAAAGGTTGTTATTATCAGCTGGGCATCCTGTGGCCCATTGCTTATAGAATTAATCAGAAATGGTACTTATTGCTCCCAAATGATTAAAGTTGTAGTTTAATCCTGATTTTAGGACTATTACCTAATACCACAGTGGAAAAAGAAATATTTTCAATGCATTTTGTATGTTTGTTGTATGTATTTTGATTGTAAATGATCTGGCAACATTTCTCAACTCTTTCTGATAAATGAGGGCGCTACACCAAATGCCCAACTTTGGGGTCTTATTTCTCCGAACGTTCGGGGATACCATATATATTTGTTTGGATTAAATGATCAAAGATATCATGACATTTCTGGGGAAAATGTCAAATTGAAAAATCCAGTCGCTTTTTAAGCGAGAAAATAGGTTTTTTGTAACAATCCTTTTACATGTAAACGTATAGGGAAACCATAGTGGTGTGAATTCTTGTACGCATGATGCTGCAAAGTATTACATTGACGACTATCGTATAAGTCTTACGTACAAGTCACTTATAACTCTGAGTCTTACATATTAGTTTGGCAGTGCGGCCTCAAATGGTAAAAGTCCAGAGTATAAGTCTCTTGAATCCATTTCGAAGGTCTGACCTTAAGGAACATACACATACCTTGGCCATCTTGGTTGGATGCAGCCATTTCTGACGTCGAATCAGGATTAGTTCTATCTAATGAGGAAATGAAATACAAATATATTCAAAAACGTCGAAGGGTCATCCAACCCGGGTAGGTGAAAATAGCTAAGATGAGTACAATAGGTGGTTGTACTATGTCGTTCAGTTATTTGGTAATTTATTTCAGCGGTTTACCAGGACATTACAAAACCGATGGGGTTTGCAACATCGATCATCCGCCTACTAGGTCAACGAGGGCTATATTAAAATAAATCATAAAACTAGCAAATCACTATCCACTATAATCAGTTTAATGCACTTGTCAGTTGTATGACGCACTATATGACCATCGTTATGTGAGCATCATTTGCCACAACATTCTTGGCGCAAGGTACATTATTGGCAGCCTTAATTGGTCCGTCACAAAATTGAAGAATGGGTGCGTCAATGCCAGTCACTTTACCTGGGTGCGTCACAGGGTACGTTATCATGCGTACAACAAAACATGAACACTATATTTTACATGTAGGTCCTCCTCAACATGCTTGCCACCAACCAGGCTTTATTTTGTTAGATATGCATCTCCCGAAGTGCAAACATTACTCTTCCGATTATCCCACCGTGTTCAGTGCAAAAATTGCGTGCGTAAAATCTCCCGATCGCCAATATGACCATTTAACTACCTTTAACGGAAATACCCCGTGGGATGGTAGGCCTACTCACTGATATTCGAGGGGACGGGTTCCCCGTAAATCATAAAGTAGTTTCATTTTCAGTATTCATTGACCAAATTACTTATTATAATATGTAGAGCAAAACGCACAGAGTCGAATAGCGGCTCAACGAGACACGAGTTGATAGTTGGGGAAACGAATTTTTAGAGATGTTTAGAGATGAATAAAGTCGGAAATGGTGAAACAATCGACAAATAATTACGAACATAACTTCAAACGAGTGAAATTTAGATGTTTAATATAGTCGGCTAACGTCTCTTTCAATCCTTGTTTGTTTTTGTGTTCTACAGAGACCTGAAAACATTTTATACTTTTTTAAAAGTATTTTCATATTATATTGCAATGTAACAAGTTCAGTCAAAAATGATGTTTGACGGCGGGATTGCGTCATTAGTGATAGTCATGGTCCGTCAGAATCAATCAATCAAAATTGACTAATGAAACCGTTATTGTATAGAAAATGTCCGTCACATTAGTGACGTCCAGGGTCATAGAAATGTGACGCACCTCCGTCGTGTAACTCACCTTTCCCGGGGTCGTTGTCATACAACTGACAGGTGTATAACTCACTAGGGCTATTATGAACATTATGTTCTTTTTCGTGTGTAATAAGTATATCTTTACCACTTTTAAATATATTATACAAATATTCACTGCTCTTGAGGGATCTGGTGGAATATATTGGGCGCCGAGGTGAACTGGAGACCGCGGGGAAAATAGTGCCCCACTGTCTCCAGTTCACCGAGGGGCCCAAAAGATTCGACCAGATCCCGAATAAAGAGCAGAAAATATTTGTTTTATATCCTTCATCAATATATTTCTTGTTCATTAATATGTTAAAAGTAGACTTTCAATACTGAGCTAAGCCTAGGCCTAAGTCAACTGTCATAATATTAACATAAAGAGAACTTTGACACGTAAATCGAGGTCATAGGGTAATAGTAGACTATTTCATTCTCCAAATAGTACCTCTCTCCCTCGTCAATAGCTTTTTTGGTCTTCTTGCCTAATGGTGAGACTATTTTTGATCATGTGACACACTTTTAACCAATTAATAAACAGGAATATATTGATGAAGGATGTAAAAAATACTATTACGTTATTACTTTAAGATTTGTTAGTAGTACCTTGGCCAAGCAACGCTAGTAGCATCCCACCAATTCCTACAATAACGACGACCACGCCAAGAACAAAAAACATCAGCATGCATAGTCTACGCCTTGCCGCCTGCTGAGAAATATAGTAGGCTGTCTGTGCTCGGTCCATAATTCTATTAAAGGTGCACGCAGTGATTTTGAAGCAAAGTCTTCTCTTTTATCTGGATTTTCCTTCAAACAAGAGAATACGTTATGATGTTGAAAATCTCATATTTATGGTGCTAAGCCTAATCAATGCAGCCTACTGCACTGGGTATCCTGGGGGCAGCAGATACATTGATAGCGCGCGGGGTCGTCAATCATTTTCGCAAAGCGTACGTAACAGGGGAGTAAAAATACCCTAAGCGTACGTAACTTAATTGGCGATCTTGAGAGGGATTTCTTTCAGTAAAAAAAAAAAAATAGGAGAGAGGTAGAATTATACATGCATATAAATGAAAGTATGCTTGAAAAGGGATGTAGATAGCTATCTTGCCATTTTACACACAATTGGACTAGACTACAAAGGGACAATACCTCAAACACTCCTTCACATAGTCATCAAGCGAAAATGTACTAAAATAAATATTTTATGAGGAGCAGATAGTCGGGCAAAATAGTGGGAAGTAACTCGAGATCGAGGGAAATGGGGATCTTCCCCAAGAGAAATACTGCTCAATCAACTGATTTTGCCCCCCCCCCTACCCTCGTTTTAAATAGCTGACTATGCCACTGCATGATTAAACAAATGTTCATTCATTTATGAGTACAGTTTCGTATTGTAAAATACGGCAATTATGCAATAGAATGGTTTTTAACAACACATAGGAGTATGCGCCCAATACATGTAGAATAACATGGTAATCTGGTAGTCTGGAATACAACATCCCATATATTTATTTTTATTAAATCATTCCAATTTTATTTTAAAATATTGAAAAGTAAACATATAAAGCCAGACTAGAGGATGGATTTGGCAATGGGCCTTTCCCCATCATCCGCAGGCATTGCACACAATACATTATAGTCAGACACATACAAATGAAAACATACAAAGCTAGAAATGAATACCAATTTAAAACTGTGGGATAAAAGGACCAAAAGGGTCAGGAAAGCCTGCTTTCCATTATAAAAGTATTGCACTATACATAAATATAAAAATGTAGCAATGAAATTTGCCCAGAAAAACACTGAGAGGACTGAGGATATTGCACTGAGTAAGCAAGATATAATTAATTGATGCTCGATGACCATTGTTTGTCATATTTGGAATAGAAAATAGAATATGAACATGTTATTGCACGCTGACTTAAGGATTTTAACATTTTATTTGACGCCCGTGTCCTCATTTTTTTTTGCTGATGGAAAGAAGGGGGAAAATGGATTGTAGGGAACTCTTATTTGAATTTGAAATAAGGCCTCTGGAACAAATTTCAACACATATGAGCTTGGTGTCATAACCCTGTTCTCGCAGGTCACTGGCAAGGCCGGCGTATTTATTGAGTTTGCGATCATGAGCAGAATGGATGTTACGCTCGAACGGAATAGTGAGTTCAAAAATAATGATCGACTTTGTGCCTTGATTGATGAGGACAAGATCCGGTCTTTGTTGGGTAGGGAGGATGTCGGGCGGAATTGTGGTCCCGGCAATTTTTGTAGCCCCTTGAAGGTCACAGAAAAACTTCCATGAGGGATCACTAACATCACTAAGGGTGTCCAGGATTATGCGGAGAACAGAGTTATGACGCCAGGTGTAGCGACCTTGGTCTAACATGGTTTTACAATTATTTAAAACATGGTGAAGTGTTTCTTTGTAGCCACAGAGGTCACATTTAATGTTGGTTCTTTTACCCCAGCGGCTCAGATTGTTTTTGGTAGGGAGTGAATCCAGAAAAGAGTTAAGCATAAATTTCATAATACCTTTTGGAAGATTAAAAATATCTTAAGGTTTATTCCGTTATAGCATAGAGATATTAACTAAGGAGGGGGAACTCTTTTTGAAAGTCCCCCTGTTACGGGCTGATACGCCCCCAAGAACCGTGCGGTCAATCCAGTTACATTTAGACTACGTTGCAATAATAATAATCAGTCTTATTTTTTTAATAGTTCGGTACAATAGAGTTATACAATACTTTGCATCACTCTAATGATATCGGCGCGAAAAACGAGGTCATGATAGTCTATGATATGGGGGGGGGGGGGGGGGGGGGGGTGGTCAACCAAATTGAAAATAAAAAAGGGGGTTCAAAACAGTTTTAAAACCCTAAAGAGGAGGGGTCAAACAAGTTTGAACACTCGTTAATGTCCAAAACTTTCTAGGGCAATAGGGCAATATACCGTATGTTCCTTGTTTTCAAAATTCAAACAATGTCGTGTCGGCAATCGGCATATCTGTACATGTGGGTGACAGGGCAGGTGCGGCAGCCACCAGCCTTACATGTCCCCAGTGGGGGTGAGTCTAAACTACACGCGTGCAGGATTCTCTATTGTCATGATTGTTCATATCCAAGTGCAGACCCACAAGGGCCGAGTCCGAGTCCAAGTCCATCGGGCTGTCGGACTCACGAGTCCTAAAATCAGGTAAAAGCAGTCCAAAGGGTGAAAGGTGCGGCCGCATCTTTCACCTTTGACTCATTCAGGGGGAATTACACTGATTCAGAGAAGTTTAAACATTGGGAATTGAAACGAAATATAGTATAAAAGTAGCAATTTTAAGCTAATTTTGATGTAATTTTGACATAAAAATTCAGCATTGTCGATTGTTTAGGGGAGGGGGTCTTGATCTGACTGGGACCCGGGCTGGCAAGCTCCATTTCCCGGGCAGAAATCGACCACTTTGCCCTGTGAAATTGCTTTCTTTCTGCCCGTTACTTATATAATTGTTATAATAATAGCCGATAAATGCATTTTCCTTTTCCTCACTTCCTTTTTCTCCAAGTCTTCCTTTTTCTCCTTTCCCTTTTTTCTTCTCTTTTCTCCTTTTCCTTCCCCTTCCTTTGCCTTTTTTGCTAAATCCCCCGTCGCCCGCCCCCTCTCGCTACGCCACTGCACCAGATCCCGCTATAGTCAGCCAGCCGCCCCCCCCCCAGCGCGCGGGTTGCAATTGGTAAGCCCATTGATATATAAACTACCTCGTCCGCAACAGGTCGCTGCACGTCAACACCATGGATTTAATATATAAATAAAAAACATCAGTACATTGAACAGAGATATTACAGATATTCAATGAGGGCGAAGCCCGAATGTTGAATATTGAATTTATGTCTCCCCAACCCAGTGTAGTTTTAAGTGTAAACAGTGACATATGGCCCAACCACCTCTAGATATGCCACGCAAATGACAAACCTAAAACAATCAAAACAGTGACCAATGTTTTGATATGCTTGTAACGTGTTGATTTGCCTGTGTTAACATTGTGGCTAAACAGGTATTTTGGGAGGTCCAGCTTGGATGGAGAAACAGAACGAGACCTGGATGGGTTAAGGTGATTTAGAATAGGTGTAATAAATGAAATAGATGTGTAATTAATATGTATTTTGTTCATATAACATATTTGTCTTATCCATATTATTTTATGGGATAGAAATTTCTGCCCAATATCAATGTTGCACTGTGCTAAATATAGATGCTATGCATGCTTTATCATCTGTGGCTTTATGCAGTCACAGTTTGGGATTTATTCCAGAGCTATCAAGGTTTAGACTACAGATAGTTAAAACAGTGGTTAGACTGGTCTTTTAGGGTTGCTACAATCATACTATTTTAGTTCAACTGAGTTCAATGGTAATTGTCAATGGTTCAAATTTTTTTCCTCTGTCACATCCATTACATATTTTTTGCCTGGACAAACTATGCGATGACCTTGACGTATATGTGGATTTCAACCTGCTACTTTAAACATCAACAAGTGAAATATCTATAAATATGTGTAAGTGGTTTCAACTTGGCGACACAGCTATACGGTGGTTGGGTGACATAAATTGAGATATTTGAGCTGTCGTCCGCTGATAACCTTTATATAAACTTTATCTTTACGCTATATCGTAATTGTTTAATCAACAAGGACATCGTTTGTCCTTGCACTAGTTGTCAACTTGTATTCAGTCATGTGTGGTTTGGTGATGCGTTGGCTTCCGAATAGAAAACTATAATGCAGGCAAAGCCCGGCCGAAACTGTGTCCTTAGTGTTATAGTGCCTTCAATGGAATAAAACGCAATAACACTGACAAAATAGTTTAAGAATGTAGGATATCCAACATTTATTTATTGTCGGTGTCAAAATATAAAATACGTACAGTATACGTAAAAATATAAACTACGTACAGTATATTTTGACACCGCTGAAATGATATTCATGAACAAGTATATATCAAAACACTATGGGATGTTGTATTTTCTTGACTACCAGATTATATTCTGGCATGATGCCAGGCCCCTGCTACTGAGATTCTCGGCGGCTGTCACTCCGGTACAACCATAGAAAAATTTACTAAGGAGGAGACACTCTTTTTGAAAGTCCCACTGATACGGGATGATACGCCCTTAAGAACGGTGTAGCCAATTCGGTTAAATTTAGACTACGTTGCAGTGGCCCGCTTGAAACTTAGTGTATAATGTGTACGACTATGTCTGTGCGTAATCCAGAAGAGGTTATTAGTATTACTGTTTTAATAGTTCGGTACAATACAGTTATAAAAGACTTTGCATCAGTCTAATGAAATCCGCGCGAAAAACAAGGTCACGTAATTGAACACGGAGTCCTCTTGAACAATTTTATTTTTCATTGTTTAAAATGCTAATTGCTTCATCACTTTAAATTTTGAATAACTCCATACTAAACATATCTTTATCAGCGACTATGCCCAAATAGTAAGTCTAGTATAGCATAGTGGCCACGCTATAGCGCTTCCACGGATGAATCCCGGGGTCAATTCCTCAACCAACCATATATCACCAACCATATCATAATGTATGGCTGTTTTTTGTAACCGTATCTGAACAAAAATAAAATCCCCTATCTATATTATATATTTTGTAGTATTATTGGATAAACGCTGAAGCTGCTGTGCGGTGCAGTGATGATAAACAATTTTGATGATGTTATATGCCATGTAAATTAATGTTTGCTTGAAAATCTATGATATAATAATAAAATAATAATAATAAGCAGCAGCATTTATTGAGCGCCTAATCAGCATGATCAGAAGTGGTCAAAGCGCTGTACAAAGTAGTAAAATCTTAAAATACACAATAAAAACACTACATCTTGCTGCAACATATACTGTACAAAGTAGGGCTTGCGCCTATGAGGTGACCGTTGTTTACATCCAATGTTTATCAACAAACGCAACGGGCGAAGGGACTGGACTGTCGATACACGCTTGAGGGAACAGCATATGACTACAACACTGTCCGCTATGCCGTATTGCCCTTTATAATGCTTTGGCGCGAGTTTTAAAAGCACGGGTCCTAAACAAAACTATCAAATCGAAAATCCAGGTTTATCAAAAAAAAACTTGGATTATCGACCGATAATCCAAGATCCAAGATTAAACGTCGCTCTGTGTACAATATGTCGAAAATCTTGGATTATCAAGTGAAAAACCTGGATAATCGCTGACAAACTTGGATTATCAATCAAAAATCCAAGTTTATCTAATTATCTTGGAATATCGGTCGAAAAACCTGGATTATCAATCGATAATCCAGGTTTATCTAATTATTTGACATTGAGCATGTCATAAATGTATATTGCTGACTATGGTACAAATTCAAGAGTAGTAGAAATGTTATTGAACATAGTTTTGATTTCGAAGTAAATATAATTAAAGGTGGATGGTTATTGTAACTGGGTAGCAACAGATAATATACATGTACATGTCAAACAGTATGAGATCCCAATGTTATGCCTTATAATTGTCCACGTCCTTCTGTATTCATTTGCTGCTGTAAGGAGGCTTCGCTAATTTGGATCTGATCAAACTAGATTTCTATTTATATCATCCGAATCTCTTATATACATTTAGTATGGTTGACGCAGCCGGGATATCGCACATATCACTAGTGCGTAGTACTACTGGACACGATTATATTAAGTAGCACCTTTTTCATGTGCTGTTAACCCTAACCCTCCTGGAAACTACAAAATATGACAGTGCTACAATCTTGTACCGCGCGGCGGCCCCATCAATCTCGTGCCACGCTCAGCGCGTGGTTCAAATTCTTACAAAAAACTGATTTTCCCCTCAAATTTGACGCGTTTTTCTCCCCTGATAGTTTAGGGTTAAACATGGTGCTTGGCAATTGAGGAGGACAATTTAAAATTCTTCCATTTTTGTATCAAAGATACGGTTGAGTCGCTTGAGCCAACAACGTCATATAATTCAGACATGGAAACTATAGTATTCCGTCTGAATATAATGATATTATGTGACCAGCTTTTTCGAGAAAAAAAACAGCTTTGATTACAAATAACCAAATAACTTCCCCATTGAAAAACATGTAAGAAGGCCATATTTCTAGACACCTTTTCTAACCTCCGACGGTTACATTTATGGTATACTTGTCACCTATTAAACCATTTCCGGTAAAGTCTAACCTTAATTTAAGCCTTGTTTCATTAGCGGTTTATAGAGCTTTTTTTTGTTGCTACAGACCCAAAAAACAGTGCCATTACTTGTTGAAAAGATTCATCAGGATTGGTTTATAAACATGAGAAGAAAGTTCATTATATCTAATCCAAAACACTTACTTGTTATTGTGGACGTTTCGGCAAACACTGTTGCCTTTATCAACACATTATAGGTAGTGAGTGATTAACTACTGCTATCGACGCTAGTTGGTTGCTTAGCGACGACTCTGGAGTTTCTAGATGTTTTTTCTCCAGATTGCAATAGTTCATCAAAAACATGTGAGTGATGATACTGTTCCTCGTCACGATTCAGACATAATCATCCTTCCGGCAGACAAAGGAAAAGCCACATGTGTTCTAGACCGGGACAATTATGAGGAGAAAGTACATGCCATGCTGTCAGATAAGAAGACGTACGGTGAGATAAAGGATGACCCGACACCGAAATACAAACGCAAATTGGTAGCCATCCTTTCAAACCTCAAGAAGGAAGGTAAGAACTCTGAATCTAAATATAAATCGTTATATCCTACTGCGGAGAATATTCCTCGTTTGTATTGCACGCCGAAAATCCACAAACCAAACACGCCACTACGCCCCATAGTCGATTACACTAACTCTATTGGCTATAGTGCAACGCGATTATAGGTACCATTGTGTACATGGGCAACGTCGGACGCTACTCTATGCGAGCTCTGACTTTTTGCTTTTTTTATTCCCACACCAATTTTGTTAACATCCAAATCCATTCTACATGCATTATATAGGGTTTTCCCTATCATCTCGTCGCATTCTGGATCCCCGATCGAGTTTACACTTGTTGTTTTTAACCACTTTTTGACTCGGTATTCAACTCGTACTGAAATCAAAATGGCGACCTAGCACTTGTCTGCGGAATTCTGCAACTTTTTTCCCGCGACTGCTGTGGAACCCAAACCCGTTTCTGAATCAGCCATGTCAGCCCTCACTACTTAATATCATTTGCTTGATACATCGCATCCAGGTGAGATCTTTCTAGTTTTTTCTTACTACTGATTTAGTGGACTTTTATATCTCATGACATTTCTATCATCATTCATGATACTTGGTCAAGTTCAACCATGAAATCGTTGCAAATAACTTTCACCGTGACAATTTTGACTTTCTGTAGCCAGCTTTTGTTTATCAATAAGCCAGACATTTTTAGTCTCAATGTTAACAACCATGCTTGTAAGAACTTCAGCGCTGTTGGTACAAATGGAGGATATGATGCACAACCGCCCAACATTTTTGTGTACTGGTTGAATGAGTTGGGTCTACATTTTACCCACCCGTCACTTACTCTATCCGTCATGAATAGCGTCACAAAGTTTGGTACCGCCGTTATCTTCAGTTCATTGAAGCTACAACCATTGAAACCCAAATTTAACCCCCAGAGAAATTCTGCCTTCAGTTTAGTCTTATTAATCTTACTTGCCGGCGATACTGAAGTCAATCCAGGGCCACGCCCAGTAAAGTATCCCTGCCTTGTTTGTCAAAAACCAGCAAAATGGGGGCAAAATTGTCTCCAATGTGATGATTGCCAAGGATGGTACCATATAGACTGCATGAACATGCCCGTAGGAATTTATGAAGCCAATGCCAACAGCAGCATCGCATGGTTGTGTTGCCAATGCGGAATGCCAAATGTCAGTCCGTCATTGTTCCATACTCTCTCTGGCATCTCGCTATCAAATTCATTCAGCAGTCTGGAAGACACATTCTCATCCGACGAAATTGGGCCCCCCATGGCCGCATCGTCACCTACTGACAATCAGTCCCGATTTTCACAAAACAATCACCATAACCGCAAAAACAACCGCAAACTTAGAAGTTTAGTCATTAATTTTGATGGTGTGACTAACAAAGTTCCAGAGTTAGAGACAATGATCAACCAGCACAACCCTGATATCATCATTGGGACAGAATCTCACCTCAACAACTCCATCTTCACCTCTGAAATCACACCTCCTGGCTTTATAACATTGAGAAGAGATAGACCTATAGGAGCGAAAGGTGGTGTTCTCATCATGCTTAAGGATGACATCATTGCCACTGAATGCAATATAACCGCATATGACGCAGAGATGATGTGGATTGAGATTCATATACAGGACCAGAAGCCTTTAATTTTTGGTGTTTTCTACAGACCCCTAAATCCCCAGGTGCCAACTTAGAGCTTCTAGGAGCAGCCATATCTGACATCCAAACCAAGTTTAAAAACGCAATTGTTACTGTTGCAGGTGATTTTAACTTAAAAGATATAGACTGGGTAGATCGGGTTGTAACACCATACGCAACTGAACCTGCAAGATGTGCTGACCTCCTCGACCTTTGCAACGAGTTTTTTCTCGACCAATTGGTTACCGAACCTACCAGGATCTACGAAGCTACAAAAAACATCCTTGATCTTGTCTTAACAACCCACCCTAATTTTGTTGAGAAATGCAAAGTTGTTCCAGGTCTAAGTGATCATGATGCTGTCTTCTTCATCTTCAACTCCAAACCAAAGTTCAACAAAAAGCCACGACGGAAAGTCTACTTGTTTGGCAGAGCCAACCTGACCAGCATGAAGTCTGAAATGCATGATTTCCAGCAGACTTTTATTAACAATAACCCAACATCAAGAAATGTTACTGATAACTGGGACATGTTCTCAACCAAGTTAAACCACCTTATGGATAAATACATCCCGACAAAGATGTCCAGCTCAAAACATACTGACCCATGGATCACTAATGGTGTGAAGCGAATGTGTAGGAAAAAACAAAGACTCTACAATAAAGCCAAGAAAACGCAACACCTTAGGGATTGGAAAAACTATAGAGACTTCAGAGAATCCACTCAGAAGAAAGTTCGCCAGAATTTCTGGTCTTTCCAGAACGACATGCTGAACGACCCTGAAGATAAATCCAACAAGGCTTTTTGGAGGTACATACAATCCAAAAAACAGGATTTTACCAATGTCACTTCTCTGAAACAAGGGTCAAAAATCATCTTTGACAGCAAGGGAAAAGCTAAAGCTTTCAACGAGCAATTTTGCTCTGTTTTTACAGCTGAGGACACTTCCAAACTTCCAACTTTCGATGAGCCGGACATCCCAGAAATGGACAAGATTCATGTTACATCAAGTGGAGTCTTAAAACTTCTCCAGTCTCTCAATACCAAGAAAGCAACAGGTCCTGACATGATACCAGCGCGCATCTTAAAAGATCTGGCTGTCGAAATTTCTCCCATATTATGCTGCATTTTCCAACAATCCTTGGATACAGGATGTGTTCCACCCGCTTGGAGAAATGCCAACATCACTCCCATTTATAAAAAAGGAGATCGCAGCACACCAGCCAACTACCGCCCAGTTTCTATAATATCCATTTGCAGCAAAATAATAGAGCACATCATTTTTAGCCAAGTCATGGATCATTATGACCGTCATAAAGTTCTCACCGATGCTCAACATGGTTTCCGCCATGGGCGATCATGCGAGACCCAACTTGTAATTACAACGCAGGATCTTGTTAAGGCACTTGATAACCGTGGCCAAGTTGACGCTGTAGTCCTCGATTTCTCAAAAGCCTTTGACCGTGTGCCACACCAGCGCCTTCTTCTGAAGCTACGCCACTATGGAATCAAAGGCCCATTGTTGACATGGATGAAACACTTCCTAACCCGGCGGTCGCAACGAGTGGTAATCGACGGCAAATCATCTGACTGGGCTACGGTGACCTCTGGCGTTCCACAAGGGACAGTACTTGGTCCGCTCCTATTTTTATCATTTATCAATGACCTACCATCTGGCATTGCATCTAACATCCGTCTTTTTGCCGACGACTGCCTCCTGTACAGAACAATAAATAACACAAAAGACACTGAAATCCTTCAAAACGACCTTGACCGCCTCCATCAATGGACAGATACTTGGCAAATGAAGTTTAACACAGAAAAATGTCACTCCATGAAATTCACTCTCTGCCGCAACACCACCAACATTGACTACAAGCTAGGAAGCAACACCCTCACTTCAGTGGACGACTACCCCTACCTTGGCCTGACGTTTACCACCAACATGTCATGGTCCAAACACATCAACGGAGCCACAGCTAGAGCACAAGATTTTAGGGCTAATTCGGAGAAACATGAGAGGAGCCTCTAAGAAGCTAAAGGAACGGGCCTATTTCACCCTAGTGCGCCCCCACCTTGAATACTGTTGTGCCATATGGAATCCACACTCAAAGAAAGACACCACTAGAATTGAGAACATCCAACGCAGAGCTGCACGATTCGTCCTCCACAGGTACCGCCGACGTGAGAATGTTACAGCCATGCTTGAAGAGCTACAGTGGGTATCTTTGGAAGAGAGACGTAGGAGATCCAGCCTCTTCCTTATGAGCAAAATTCGGCATCAACTGGTGGCTGTCAATCCTGACCTTTATCTCACTCCCATGGCAACTTCAGCTACAAGATCTTACCACCCCAACAAATATCAACCAATCCAGTCTCGCATTCAGGCCTACCGCTACTCATTCTTCCCTCGCACTGTCGCCTGGTGGAATTCTCTTCCAACTAGCACCTTGTCTTCACCATCCTACGAGGTGTTCAAGGGAGCAGTTGCTGCAACCAATCCATAGATGTGGATGACTCTTTTACTCGCACTTTGTACATACTGCACTGATTAGCACCCTCGTTTCCCATGTACACAATGTCAACCTCGGCGTTACATCCTAACTTAAGGACTTTGCTGAGTACAACGTAGAAGTAGAAGTAGAAGTAGAAGATGGTTGGCAGATATACTTAGCGGTCTGTTGGGCAATACAGAGCATCATGTGAAGAACTCACAACATCTAGCCTCAGAAATAAGGGAACTGGTCATAGAGGAGAACGACATCCTTAACTCCCACGATGTTATCGCCTTATTTACAAACACTCCTATCGACCAGGTTTTGTCCATTGTAAAACGCCGCCTTGAAATAGAAGATGTACTGAGAAACTACAATAAAGAACACGACTACAATCAAGCGACGATGTTGTTCAACTTCTCAAATTCATCCTCACTACCACATATTTCACCTTCAAAGGAAAAATCTACAGCCAACTCTTTGGGACAGCTATGGGCAGCCCAGCGTCACCTATAGCAGCCAACATATTCATGGAAGCCCTGGAACAACAGGATATAGCTACTGCACCCATGGATTGTAAACCTAAACTCTGGCTACGATATGTTGACGACATCCTGGAAGTCGTAAAGAAGGAGTGTGTAGATGAGTTGACGGACCACCTAGAAAACCAAATTGACAAGTCGGGATCCATCAAATTCACTTATGAAAAAGAAACCGGCGGACAGATCCCATTCCTTGACACCCTAATCGTGAATAAAGGAGATGGAACAGTCAAGTTATTGGTATACAGGAAGCCGACGCACACAGACCAGTACCTTAACTACGAGTCTCATCATCCATTGCACCAGAAATTAGGAGTAATACGCACACTGTACGACCGCATGAACAAAGTCGTCACGGAAGATGCAGACAAAGTAGCAGAGGAAAAACATGTTCAACAGGCACTAGCGAATTGCGGCTATCCTCAGTGGACATTTGAGAAGGTCAAAGATCAAATGACGACACCTAAACCCAAACCCAAACGAGACCCGAAAAGCACGCCAGAGACGAAAAACAATGGCTTCGTGGTTCTACCATACGTCAAAGGTGTATCTGAGAGGGTGTCCAGAGTGATGATAAAATATCACATTTCTACTGCTATGAAGCCACATTGCACGCTTCGCAGCCAACTGGTACAACCAAAGACAAACGCGACCCGCTGAACACGACACATGCCATCTACAACATTCCTTGTAAAAACTGCAAACTCAGCTATATTGGCGAGACAGGGAGAAAATTTGGCACCGGCTTAGAGGAACACAAAACAGAAGCGGAAAAAATAAACAAGTCAGTGTCCACGAGAGCGTCCAGAAAGGCATCACACTCAGTAGTCCACAAATCGGCCATCACGGACCACGTAGTGGAGAAGAATCATGTCATCGGGTTGGGAGAGGCAAAGGTCTTAGGCACGGAGCAGGATCATGAGGATAGATACAAGAGATGGGTCAAGGAGGCAGTTGAAATAAGAAAGAAGGGGCCCACCACCATGAATCGTGATGAGGGACAGTATCATCTCTCACATGTTTTTGATGAACTATTGCTATCTGGAGAAAAAAACATCTAGAAACTCCAGAGTCGTCGCTAAGCAACCAACTAGCGTCGATAGCAGTAGTTAATCACTCACTACCTATTATGTGTTGATAAAGGCAACAGTGTTTTGCCGAAACGTCCACAATCAAAAGTAAGTGGAAATTTGGATTAGATACAATGAACTTTCTTCTCAGTGCCATTACTTGTTTACGTTTTCTGACATGCCTGTTCACCATGGGCACTATTTAGGTCGATAAATCAAAATTTCGTATTTTATAATTATAGGCGCAACGGATAGGTCCCATTCGTACATTTAAATGACAAGGTATTCTAAAAAACTTGGGGATGAGTGTTTAAGATGGCCAGAGGATCACTAGTGTGTTGTTTCTGGAAGGAAATCACCGAGACGTTTGTAAGCTATATGGTGAAGTTATAGAAGAAAACGAATTGAAAGAAAAAATATAATTATTTATAATTTAATTTAAATTCCAATGTTTAATTACGAGAAAAACGTAATTTATGACAAATTTAAAAGTGCAACAAAATAACTTGGATTTCATGGGGCGCGAACTTCGGACCGCCATGATTAATTTGTAGTCAATCGTTTTGTAAAAATTAATCACGAACATAACAACAGCCGAATCAAAAAAAGAAAATCGTTAATAAACAAACTAATGTCATTGTAAGTAATTAATATAATGGAACATCAAAAAGTACCAATGTATTATACAAAAAGAGATGTGGTCCCCAGCAGAATTGAACTCGGGTTATCTGCGCGACAGGCGGAAGGAATAACCGCTAGACCACCGTGTTCTCATTACTTACTAAAGAAGTTAGAACGGTATACATCCATTGAGACTGTCTGGTTTATCCACTCAATAATCTATACTGCTAAATAGCAAACTAAAATGTGATATTTAAACTATATGTTCATTAAAGCACCATTTTATTTACGGTAAAAGACACATTTAATATAAAATATCATTAAAATACTAATTTCGCACTGAAAATCTGAATTTGGCGATAGTTTAGCATTGTATACCAAAGTATACTACCGACTGTATTAAAAAGCTCAAATTACCTGAAAAAAAATAAATAATAATAATAATAATAATAATAATAATAATAATAATAATAATAATAATAATAATAATAATAATAATAATAATAATAATAATAATAATAATAATAATAATAATAATAATAATAATAATAATAATAATAATAATAATAATAATAATAATAATAATAATAATAATAATAATAATAATAATAATAATAATAATAATAATAATAATCAGTATTTATATAGCGCCTTTTTCAAATGGCTCAAAGCGCTGTGATTTTGCTGCTGTTGAATCATCAGAATCACGTCGCATCAACTAGGGTGCTGCCAATTTCTAGCGCAAACCTATCCGCAGTTAGATTGTTAACATCCATCATTTTTCAATGCAGCTCCCCAAATACCTTTGGGTCATGGATGTTTTGGATTGCAAAGCTCTCTGTTTGAACTTGATAACTGTCCTGACCTTGGTCCTGGTATGTTATCCAACCATGCCATCATTTCTATTGATCAGAGTCTATATAAGATATTTTCCTTTGCTTCAAGTTTAAAATGAATCTCCTAACCATGACGGATTGTATCAAAATGCGTCGAGCACGTACTGTATCTAATCAGTACAGTCATCAAAAAACGTAAACATACAGGTAATAAATGGGCTTCTAACTCTAAGAATATAATTATATGGTCACGTTTTTTTTAACCTCGGCACCCATAAAAGGTGGTTTTGTTACATTCTAATAAACAAATTTTTGCACTAGGCTATTGTACAGGGTGTCCCCAAAAAATTATAACACTCCGGGCACATAAGATATCTTAAAAGGACTAAAACACACGGGTCTAATCTCGATGTATTATGAAAGCTGAGTAACTAAGCTTTCATTTGCATTTTATTGCGTTCCAATTGGTTATTTAGAACGGGAGATATGCTTCAGCAAACATGAGGAAGCAAAATCGGCTTGGTCCAATTCTCTCAGTATGAAAGTAAAGCTTTTAAAATGCACGAAGCAAGAAGCAACATGATTACGTCACACACACACATCAGTTAATCTCTTCTTTGTTCTTTTCAACGCATTCTTTCGATTCTTTTCAAGCTTAAAAGACATAAATAAATATATTCCACATAAATTATATAAGTATGTTGTCATGAGTTCAAGTTCTATACTCTTTTTCCATGTGCAATGGGTAGCTGTCAGTAAAGCAGTCTTTAAAATTGAAATTGAAACATTTCATGTTCTTTGTTGAAATGGTCCATCCAATTAAATAAATTAACTAATATTGCACTGAAATAAAACTAGTATTGCTCTGAAATTAACCATAAATCAATTTAAGCTTGAAAAGAATCGAAAGAATGCGTTGAAAAGAACAAAGAAGAGATTAACTGATGTGTGTGTGTGTGACTTAATCATGTTGCTTCTTGCTTAGTGCATTTAAAAAGCTTTACCTTCATACTGAGAGGATTGGACCAAGCCGATTTTGCTTCCTCATGTTTGCTACAGCATATCTCCCGTTCTAAATAACCAATTGGAACGCAATAAAATGCAAATGAAAGTTTATTTACTCAGCTCTCATAATACATCAAGATTAGACCCGTGTGCTCGGGTCCTTTTAAGATATCTTATGTGCCCGGAGTGTTAACATTTTTTTGGGACACCCTGTGCAATAGCCTAGTGCAATTTTTTTTTTTATTAGAATGTAACAAAACCACCTTTTATGGGTGCCGAGGTTAAAAAAACCGTGACCATATACGTGACTTTATAACATACAAATAAAATATATTGATCAGTGCAGTTTTGGCTATTGCAATTCCAAAACGAAACTATTTTGTATACATACTATACAAATGTGATATTGTTACAAGTTTCTGGAAACAAATTCAACTTTCTATTAGATGAAAACTAGCCCCACCTTTAGGCAAGATCGATATAACGCCTCTAATGGTTATTTTAGGCAAATATAACGAATATACTCTACTGTTAGCAAATTCAATGTAGATAGGGCGCGAGTACAAAACGCAAAACAATATGTAATAGCTTCTAAGTACTAATTACGTTTTCATCTTAATGTCGAGAAATCTGCAGCAATAAGCAATACTTAAAGGTAGATATTCTGATTGCTGGCCCAATTTTCAACGTAATGTTTTATATTTTACATGAACGGTCATCCTTTAAATTGTAGCATTTCAAAGTTTAAGTTGCATATCTCCAATGGTTCTTATTTTAGAAGCACAAGGTCATAAGAATGTGCCCATTAAAGGGACACTAAGAGATGTGTTGGAGGCTGCGCCCTCAATTATGATAAAAACTGGGATTAGTATATTTTTATAATTGTATTACATGTATGAACTTACACCTATAAGGATTAAGAAAATCAGCCCTCTTTGTACAAGAAAACGTCGATTCAAAAATGCTCATACAGCCGGGACGAGCATTTTACGTCCGACAGTATCCCCCTGCAGTACGCGTGATACATAACGCAAACCATATTTGCATAGAGGGCGTGTTTCAATAATTGGCGATGATATTGTTTTAATCAAGTTTTGCTGTGTTTTTGTTAGTAGAAACAACAATAATGGCATTTTTTAATGTTCGTCTTGAATTCTGAAGTAAATTTTTAAATATTTATTTAACATTTTCAACACCACTTAATGTCCCTTTAAGTAGCATACAAACTGGCAGGTGGCTTACCACTGTTGGCAGTAATTCACCACATTTTAGCCGATAATTTATAAATGGAACATTTCTGGCCCCTAAGATTTTATAGACATAATGAGAAAAATATGGGGATTCTTCTGATATTAAGATATTTTGATGTGAAAAAAAAAAAAATAGCCCAACAAAAGGGATCATAACAATACACCTTTAAACAATATGATAGTAAATAGACTATCTGGACTTGTCTATTCGGTTGATAAAAAAGGCGACACATAGTGTATACATTTGGATCTGTAACTCCTATGTCTACGTAATCATGTAACATGTTCCTGCAATTATCTGTTTGTTTTTTCTCGTAATTATAAGATATAATTAAAATCATATATCTTTTCCTGACTACCCAATAGAGAGTATCCACGTCACTCATGCATGCCCCTAACAAAAGGTTAAAGTACCGATGAGTATCGATCAACACGCGTGTTAGTCACGGATTTAAATGTTGTGTTGGTCTTTTACAATTCTGACACAGAGTTTAGTTCCCCCAAATATGGCCGATACATGGATAACCTCTATATCAAACGTCTACCGCGATACACAGTCTTCAGTGACTAGCGACCTTTGCTGGACCAAGGTAATGCCCATGGCAATGTTAAAGTATGATCACGTAGTTGTTAGGCTTGTCAGGAGGGGTATGAATACATAATCTGTATTTATACTGTTTCGTTACACACTTAAAAATGACATTTAAACTGTAACACCTATATGGTCATGCGTTATGAACTAGCCTCCCAATAGGGTGGTGCTGTTACACTTTTTAGTTGTATATGCTGTCATATTCCTTACATGTGTTTAAAACCGCAAAAGCTATCTCAACAAATTTGGTATCATTTTGAAGCCCTAATAACAAGCGTTCTGCCTGCAATATAGCATTGGTATAGTTAATACAGAAGGGGAGCTACAGCTGTTTGAAGTTTAGGGACCAGGGGTGGTGCTGGAAGGGTGTCGCTGGAAGGGTGCCGCCTGTACAAACTCAATGGGGATAATCCTATGCTTTGTTCTTTTACCATAACTAGTCATCCCTAATGTTACAAACACCATTCTGGTCCCATTTTAAAGGATATTTAGTAGTCTTTATGAATGTGGTTCAACATACTTGTCAACTATTTGTAACAACTAATTAATCATGGATAAGACAATGATCATCAGCTTTCTTCCTATTCGCTACACAGTCAACATGATAGCAAAAGTATATATTTGTGGAAAGCTTGGAACTAGAGGAATTCAAAAATGCAGTTTAGATCAGGAAAGGGTACATCCTTAAAACATATAAAAATAAAAAACATATAAAATAAAAATTGGAGATATTCACTAGCCAGTATAATTACTTCACCGACCTAGTAACCTTTGACAATTATATATCATCTGATGGGAAATTTCATGAGGAATTCAAATATATTAAGTAAATAATGATAGGGGTAGGTGTAAAAATTATATGGATCTCAAATTAAAAATTAATAATTCTGATATTTCCCGAACATACCATTTTAGTCCTTGGTCGTACTATAAGTTCAATGGCATATTTTGTTTCCTCATGCAATTTCTCTTTAGAAAATGTTTACGTTTACTACCTCAGGAGATAGGCCTATACAAGAACATATACATGTGTAAAGTTAAAATCACGTCGCGAAAGCCAAAATCCGTGTGTAACGCGAAAGTAGGCGAGCTTATTAACACATGACCATATGCAAATGTGAGAATATACTGTACATGCTGTATGTGATGCGTGTAATAAATTCCTCTTTATTGTAGATTTACCAAATTTATATTTTAGGAGGAAGAAGATAGCACTAGGGATAATAAAGCATTCTTACCTACAAATGGAAATAATGAAGAAATACTACTGTGCGCCTCTTCGGTAGTGATAACACTAAAAACCGCCTTGATGCCTGGCGCACCCCTTTCTACTTTACCTATATTTCTTCTTGATATAAATGATTTGGGTGCATTCGCTGACACGTGACGCATCAAACTATCAAGGGTATGTATATATGCTGATAATATAAAGGGGTCAAAAAAGTAAGTCACCCCTAAAATAGAATACTTTTGTTTACATAACTTCACACACAATGTCACATTTCCTCAAAATGATGTTTTCAGAAAAAGTGGCACTTACTTGTATTGGATTTTTAGCAAATTTCATGTTAACGGAAACATCATTTTGTGGATATTTGACTTTTTCGGGAAAAGTAAACATGATATTGAAAATGGGAAATTTTGTACGGATAGCTAAGCGTTTTTCCTTTTCAGAAAAGTTTCAATTTCTAAAAACGTATAATTGTGTAGGGGTGTTACGCAAACAAAACTGTATAGAATGTTGAAAATTGCCACTGTTTCTGAGAACATCATTTTGGGAAAATGAGACAATTTTGGGAAAGGTAAACATGATATTGAACAGAAGAAACTTTCTGTGAGAAGCCAAGCACTTTTCTTTTCACAAGTTTTTATATTTCTCAAAACGATTAATCCTGTGCGGAGTTATCCAAACAAACTTGGTCTAATGTTCGTACAAAAAAATCACGAGAGAGAGTTTTTAAATTTACGGGTATGGACCAAGTGCCACTCTTTATGAAAACATAATTTTGGTGAAATGTGACTGTTTTGGGAAAAGTAAACATGATACCGAAAATGTAAAACCTTCTATTGGTAGCCGAGCGTTTTCTCTTTTCATAATCGTTTCAACTTTTCGAAACGTCTAATTGTGTATGAAGTTATGTAAACAAAAGTAATCTAATTTTAGTGGGGGGGGGGGGGGGGGGGGGGGGGCTTACTTTTTTGACCCCTTTTAGAAATGATCCAATATCATACATGAACTTGGTCAAGGTCCAGCATGTCACTGAACTGGAAAAGTAACAATACTTCATTTCAGAATGCTTACACGTAGGCTCTATTTTCACCATCTAAAGCTGATACATATTAATGCATTAACACAAACTGTTAAGGTTCATGGCCAGGTGCTTTATTGTAGCCAATTTAAAATCAGTGATCGGTATCAACAATCTTATATATACATTGCCATTAGATGCCACCCCGTAAAACACCAATAAGACAAATACGAGATAGGAATTTGCAGGACTGGCTGAGACCATATTGGAACAGTTTTATTGTAGAACATACCCAATTTATATGGGTTACGACGACGACATACTCATCAAATATCCCCACGACTTTAATATGACATTTACACATTAATTTATACGAATACTACTATGGACAACAGGATATACGAAGACGAGGTAGACATGACATATGCAAGGAACACAACGGTGTACACGACGAACACAACGTGGACATGACCGAAATTAGCTGCCGGGGCGAAAACATTTCCCATGAGCAAAAATACCGATTTACGTGTTAGTTATCTAAATGATGCACTCCCCTTCCCGGAACAAATGCACGCTTTAGCACAAGGTTTGAGAACTCATAATCCTAATCACCATCAAATCACAATCCTAATCATAAACGCCCCACAAATAAAATCGCAACCACAAATAAAAATCGCAAACACAATCACAATCATACCAACAACCACAATCAAAATCACAACCACAACCACAACCACAAACAGTCACGAGTCAACAGTGCACAGCCTATCAACACTACTTAGAATGTAACTCCAAACGGCTCCCCAAATATCGATTATGTTGACGATGCAATTGAGACTAAGTATCTTGCCCAAGGACACAAACAATTTGGCCTCAGCTGGGCTAGAACTCACAACCTCATTATCATGAATTCCGCGCTGTCCCACATGTGCTCTCTTATTGTGCCAACATAACATATTGTGATCACTACTACTTAATTCTAACTGATAAATACCGGTCCCCAATAGTTTAGGGCTATAATATGAGTATATCAATTACATAAAATACGGTGCATTTCACTTTCTATGCGTCTCATTTAATGTAATTAACCTAAAATTATTAAGGGTGACATAAATCTAGTCGAATATTGTATCTAATTGAATTAAAGGTAAAGCACATAATATGGTTTAGTGGAACAGCGCAGGACTCCCAATCATACCATATTAGGTTATGAGTTCTAGCCCCGCTGGTTTCAACGTGTTTGTGTCCTTGGGCAAGGTACTTATGAATGTTTGTTCATGTTAGTTTATATGTCGTAACTTGGTGCTGATTTAGCTGCTGCCTTGACGTTGCATTGTTTAATAATGTAGAATAATTTACATAATTTGTAATGCAATGTTGTGACAATTCAGCCGGTTGGCTGCCATGAAAATAAAATTAGATAATTATTTTAAAAGTTTAAAAAACAAATTAAACCATTTTTGGTAAACACAATGAGTATAACTGGTACCCCGGGAGCGATGTTCGTTAAAGCGCATAGCACATGTACATTGTACAGCAATTATACATTTATACACTGTTTGGCCAAAAGTGTGTACGGTTAATAAATTCGCACCCCGGGACTGGTACATTTGGCCGTACTGCAAAACCAGTACGTACTTGTCCTAAGTAGGGGTGACTTTAACGATAGGTGCTCAAGTAATAATTTGCATCCGCATACGTACAGGTATTCATGGAAATATTTGCGTTGTCTCAGTTCAATATCCATGGAATCATGTACGTAGGATGATGCAAAATATTACCTTGACGTCAGTCGTAAAGGTCATAACGTAAAGGTCAGTTATACTTTAGGCCAAGTAAATAACAAAAAATGTTTCACGTCCGGGGTTTTCAAAAAAAGGAGGAAGAGGGGCTTTTTATTTTTACTTTTTTATTTGGCAAAATGGCCGCCATTCGAGATTTCTGACATTCCATGGTGTTTTTCCCTATTAAATGAAATGATAATTTAAAAAAGAGATAATTGTTAGACAAACATATTTACATTGTTTTAATAGTATTAGCACCAGTGGTGCAATTGGTGCTGAGTGGACTGAATACTGAGATATCACGTGATATATCTCGCCTCAAATGTACCGCAACGCTTCGGCGTCTGGCAAAAAGATTTTGAATTTAAGTTCTGCCTACTTACGATGCCAACTCATATGCTTTTATTCCATAGCTCTCCCACAGAGAGCTAAGATTCAGAGCTACATTCAATAAAATAAGCTCACCTTTCATGTTATTGATCCTTTTAAAATGTCATTTAGAATGATGATGAGATTCAGGGATTTCAACAATTTATAGTTCATGGAATAAAACTCACATGTACTATGTACTAATTTTAATTGTTTCTTACCGTGTTTACATGTGTTTATCAGTCAATTCCTGAACTTCGATTGTTATTATACCGTTGGCGTTGAATTATAGAGGTTATTTTCTCATCTTAAAAATCAATCTTAGCCCAAAGTTCGTAACTTTCGATGTACAATATTATCCAAGTCGCTCAAAAGTAATATTCGCTGGATGTTTAAGGCGGTAGTTCGCGTGTATGTCGTAATTTTATACGATAAGTTCTTCTGACTATCGATGTTTCGTGATTAGACCGTCATGTTGTATAATCTCGATCCCTTATTTTAGAGTACAAATGTCGTATTTACTATCACGCGTCGGTGAAACCATCTAGCGTTTACAAAAGTGAAAAGGGCATCAATCTCGATGACCGATTCACCAAAGGCGATATCAATCTTCCACGGTTGATAGTGCATTTGGTTTTGATTAAGCTCATTAAAATGTGTCCATCCATTAGGTTAACCATGGTTAGCCTAATGAATGGTCCATTTCAACAGCTTAATCACAATCAAATGCACTATCAACCGTGGAAGATTGATATCGAGTATATACTTTGGTGAACATTTAAAATACAGTACGTTACTTCAGGTATAGTTTAACGGCTTGATAAATTGAACTAGTAATTTTTGGCGTAGGCCATTTGTTAATACTGCACGAAGCTGTCTTGTCATGCTCGTTTTGCTTGTAACCCAAAAGAGTTGCACACAGATTTTTTATGTTGATTATTACCACGGAACAAACTCTGTTGATGTTTGTTGAAAACTGAATTGTGAAAACCAAACTTTTCTAACCGTTGTAATTCGTGTGACCAAAGTAGAGGAATAGGAAACGCTGCATATTGGTAAGTTTTAGGGTAAGAACGGGGACACCTAAGCTTAAATTTAACAATTGTAAAGGGTTCAACAAAAGAAAGTATACCACTTTGTTTATGTCATTTTGAGTAACATTCAATTTTTTTTTGACCCAACAGGCTAGATAGACATTTAGATGAATCTTTTAGGCATAATTTGATACCAGATTTGCCCCCTAACAACAAAGATAAACCATGATTAGCACCATTTAAAGAAAAATATCCCATTTTCAAAAGTCGCATTTAGTGAACCTTTTTACCGGTGCACCAATTTCATACGTTTGTCCACGAGATACCCACAATATGCATCAGATCGCAAAATGTGTCTCTCATTCAAATTTGGAAACTTGAGTACATTTTTGATGTTATTGGAATTTAATGTATCCTTTCTTGCTTACATGTGAGTTAACATAATCAATTTACCCTACCCATACTATAAAATGTTTATAATGTTATACATTTTAATAAAAAACTGACATTTTCCAATTTTTTTGTTGGCGGGATATTCAAATATAAAAATGCAATGTGTGCAATTTCAATTAAATAAACACTGTGCTCGTGGACAAACATGTACATTTGAGTCACCAAAGCCAAACGAAAAATGCGATCGACTTCATTTTTTCACACAAAGTTAGGATTAAATACCGTATATCATTCTTGCAACGTTTAAAAAGTCATGTTATCAATTACGTAGCACTTTGTCGAGATGAAACGTTATTCAAACACGCCTGTGACGTAATACATTTTACGCCAAAATGTTTTAAAACATACCACCATTTGTCATAATAATCAATAACTCCAATACATTTCAGAAAAAAAGGCAAAACTGCATTTTTGTTTTTTGAGCCATTACACAGATTTCTGTAGCCAGTGAGTATCTTTGAATTCGCAAATATTACGGCGTTCGGGTCCTACAAGTAGACGAGTGTCTTTAGATAAGTAAGAAATGGTGTACTTTGTTATTTGTAAATTCATGAACTAATAACTCTACCAAATGAATACCCGTGATAATGATTTAAGTTGAAGCATTCTTTAAATGATAATATTGATCGGAAATCCAAACCACCAATGTCCCAACTTAGCAATATGCGCCATTTTACGGTCATTTCAACCACAACCTATGGTTTTAATCATATTTCGGAAAGTCCCTATAGCACACTACAATACAGGGTGAATCAAAAAACATTGTGCCCGATTTGAAACGGCCGTTTGACCTTGATGCGTGCATTGGACCATGGAATTGTTGTTGTATATATAAAGCGTTGTTAATCTAGTTTATCCTCCCCAAAAATGAAAGTAATAGACTAAAAAATAAGCAAACTGTACCATGTTTTGTAAACTGTCCGCATTTTTTCGCCATTCCAATGGGATTTACACAGTTAAGACATGAATATTGCAGCAGCATGATGATATGGAGTGAGAGTCTACAAGAAAGGCATTGTTGTGCCTGTAATTTATTACAGGTTCTTGGCATATTAAATGAGCCAAAGGTGTTAAAACATTGTATAAATTAATAATACTTCACAAACTAAAAATATTGCACAAATGAAATGTTCTGAAGACACTTTGTTTATTGATAATTGCACTGAAAAGTCATTCACATTTGCCTTTAGGTTCACATGGTATGAGTTGCGGTCTTCTGCTTAAGATGTTTTAAGGCATACAATAAAATGTTAGCTTCCTTGCAATTCAAAATATAAATCATTTAGCTGTTTGCTGATATTAAGTTTTGTTAATGAAGCCCTCCTTCGACATGGCCACCATTTTGCTGAAGACATGTGTGTGCCCTGTCCAACATGTTGCGGACAGCTCGTCTAACCATTCCCCTGCTGCGGTTTAGCCTGTCACTTCGGCTCTGTAACGTGCCTCCACTTCTTGAAGACTTCTTGCCTTCTTGATCTGTAACAGGTGATGCTTGTATTCAAATTTGCCTTTTCATTTGACAACTCAGTATCAGACTATTAATTACTTATCCCAGAGTGAAAGAATGATTTTACAGGAACATTTTGACAATTAATGTGATAATAATGACCATTTTAGCAAAACCAATTTTACTGTGTGTAAATCCCATTGGAATGGCGAAAAACGCGGTCAGTTTACGAAACTTGCCACAGTTTGCTTATTTTTAAGTCGATTACTGTCATACTTTGGGAGGATAAACTAGATTAACCAGGCTTTATACAAACAACAAAAATTCCATGGTTCAATGCACGCATCAAGGTCAAATGGCCGTTTCAAATCGTGCACAATGTTTTTTGATTCACCCTGTATAGCACCCATCAAATGCAATATGCACCTAGTATCTTAAGACGACTGTACTGCATGTATATATTTACTGTTGCATATCTGTCAATCATATAAAGTACATTAAACATGATCTAAACCCATCTTCATATATCGCCCATACTATCTGTGAATTTTCAATCAGTCACTCAAGGAGTTAGCTTCAAAGATATGGAGAAAAATCACATGTGTAAATACCCTAAAGTTCCAAATGTTTTGGATTGTAGAAGGTAAAGATATATGTCAAGTATCAACAAAAGTCGTATTGTTCAAAAGAAAGCAGTATGCCCATACAATTACAAAATCCTTCATTTCGGACCACTTGCCACGGTCCAGTTGCCCCATATTCCCCTAATATTGCAATAGTAAGATCATGTTATTAGATGTAAACTGTGTTGATTGGTATTGACACTTTCCAGTCTCCAAACTGGTGCACTGGACCCCCAAACATGGCAAAAGAAAGCCGGGAAGACCTGCTCTGACATTCATTGACTTACTCAAGCAAGATACAGGATTGGAGACAAGCAACATAAAGACAGCAATGAAGGACCGACAAGTGTGGAGAGCCATCGTAGATCGGGGACACCACCGAGTTAAGCATAATCAGCTTTCCATGCGGCTATTAGTTTTACCATATATACAAAACAGATTTGACAGATACCATTCCCAACTTTCAAAGTCTTATCTCAAGAATTACTGAACTAATACTAGGCATTTTTGTACTTATTTTAAAGCATTTCTCATGGTGATTCCAAAATACGGTAATGAAAGTGTTAACTTACAAACCATAGACTTGTCTGACATAATTATAATGTAAACATGACCTGCCCCCTTGTTTTGGCAGTAAAACCTCTGGCTTGTCACAACTGGTTGACTAACTATCATCGAATTCTCCTGGTCAATTTCTCATTCCCCTGGTCAATTTTTTTAATTTTTTAGGTTTTACTGTTTTTCTGTACATTAAGTTGGGTGAGTCGGGTGAGTCATCTTTTCTTTTTTTTTTACTCGGCAGTGGGTCATCTTTTTCTTTCTTTTCCTGGTTGGTGGGCAAAGTTTTTTTCTTTTCCTGGATAGTGGTCAAAGTTTTTTTTTTTAAACTTCCATGCCCCCACCCCCTGAGTATCTAATGGTGCGTCCCTAACAGAGTGTCTGTAGCGCTCAAATCATAACCTTGAGCGTACAAGCCTTTAGACTCCACTCCGTCAAGTTAAACCTTGTTATAATTATACCATCAGACTGGTATTAAAAACAGGCTGGTATTAATTTACAAACCATAATAAATACACACTATAAAATGTGTAGTTAAAAATAACCCTTTTCAGGGTCAACTTTGCACCGACTGAAAAAAATTGTTAAATATAACTCTTGTTTTAGTCGTTTTTACTCTTGTTCTATCATTTTGTTGGTCATTTTACTCAAGAAAAGGGCAAGAAATGACTGGAAAAGTGTCATATTTAACCCTTTTATGAAAAGGGTTCATTTTTAACTACCTATTTTTAAGTGTGTAGACATATCTGTCATTAACTTGTCAACTCTACGAGTAGAGCGGGCAGCGAAATTCTTTACCGTGACCACCATTTGGATATCGGCTAGTTAAAATGCGTAATAATAACATCGTAGCGCGGGCGTAGTTCACAGAAAGCTCGCTGTACGCTATACATATTCGATTGTATTATATATATTGTTAAAACAGATTAGCTTTATTCCGTAAAAATCATATCGATTGAAATTCCAATCGCTGTCAGCCAACTCCTCGTGGTCTAATGGCTATCGAACAGTTCTTATGAACGAAAGGTTACTGGGACGAATCTCAGTATCGTAGAATTTTGCGTTAAACCTTGTCTGATATTTTTTCGACATAGGATATAATGTAATGTAAGTACAAGTGCAAAACACCTGTATACATACATGTATATCAGTTTCAATTCAAATGTTGTGTACGGTAAAAAATAGCGCGCCCCGCTCAGTGGAGCAAAATATTGGCCACAAGTCTTCTTATTTTCGATATACCCAACACATTTTAAAACATCACCTCGTTGGTTCGATTGTAGTACTCGTATATAAATGTATCTTCAAGAATAATGATGATGCCAAACACTAGGCCGTTTATAGGTGGGGTGACCTGATAAAAGGTATATATTCCATCATATAAAACCAGCGAGATGATGTTTTAAAGTTTGATCACCGGGCGGGAGTCACTGTTTATGATCAATTTTGCTCCACTAGATAACCTTGTAATGAAGTAAACCCATTCCTTATTTGAAGAATCAGAAAGAGTACCTGAGATTAATCTCTTCATTTGCCAGACAAATACATTGAAAACGTTGAGATATACAGTATGATGTATTTGTCTAAAAATCTATTTTTGTATCGTCTTTCCAAGTTCATGTAAAATGCTGTTGATGATCAGGTAAATGTACAAAGGGCATACAGGCTGTCCCATAATGATTAGTATCCATCGATGCCCACAGTTAATTAATAACCATGTCTAACACAATGCAGTGTAACTTCAGTTAAATAAGTCCGATATTCATGATCTAAAATTCGAATGAAAGGGTACAGTATACCAAATGTGATAAAAAACAACGGATCTAATCTCATTGATTTTGATGATAAAAACAAATATTGAACTTTGGGCATCGATGGGTACTTATCATTTTGGGACAGCCTGTATCTCTACTTAAATGTCATTTACATGTTTAAGGTATTTGATATACAGGAAGGCGGTTTTGATTCATGGCGTTATGCTTTCTTCCGGAGCGAGCAAAAACTGCGAGGTGATCTTATCCTTGTCATCTTTAGATGTGTATAGATTGGTTCTTCTTCAATGCGTTGATTCCTGTGGTATAAACAACAGGATTCAAATAGTTTTTATAAAGGCATGAACTTGTCCTGTCATTACTAACCCTCGTTTACGTCATGGGATTATTGTTGGAACACACAGACGGAATTAGCTGGAGTTGGAATGGAGGGAGGGTATCAAAGCGATTTGGTATGAGTTTAAAAACTGTTCATAATTTGTCTAAACGTGTTTCAATACTAAATTTATTTAACCTAAAACAAATTGAAAATCAATTAGTTTTATGCATTTGTATAATAAAAATCAAAATGCCAATGTTCATGTAATAAAAGAGACAAAAAAGAAAAGAAAAGAGACCAGCGCGAGTGTTGAACACACACCGCATAAACTCCTGGCTACGCTGCTAGTACTTATCAAATTATTTCCACAATAATCATAACATTATATCACAAGGCCAGATTACGCCAAGTATTATGTATTTTGGCTAAGACTATCTCTTTCTCTTGTCATTTCGCCTCAAAATTGAGGGGGGGTGGGGGGGGGGGGGGGGGGTACTCGAATACTGAAGAGGGTAGGGGTGTGCGGCTGGGCAGTCTGAAAACAGGGGCTTACTAAACTGAACGAGCACCAAAACAGGGGCTTACCGAACTGAACGGTCGCCGAAATTGGGGTCTTAGAGAACTGAATTCTTATACAAAATTGTGTCTTATAAACTGAATTTTAGGCAACATTTAGCCTTATGAACTGAATTTAGGCCAAATTTGAGGCTACATATCTCAAATTCATAAGATTTTCACACATTTTATGATTTTTGGTTGACTTTGGGGTCTAAGGGAACTGCCAATGGATGAAAAGGGGGGTCTTATAGAACTGCCAGCGGATGAAAAGGGGGTCTTAAGGAGCGGCCGAAAGGCGTGAAAAGGGGTCCTTGCCAGCCGCACATACCCGTACGGCCAATATAAGTGAGTAATGAAATTTCGGGCTAGACATGTGAGGTGCGTAATATGAAATTTCGAGCTAGACACGCGACCAATTAAAAAAAAGAACTTCACGAACTGATATTTTAACTTGCAAAATGTAAAAAAAGGACACTAGACTGGAGTTTGTTATCAAACTACATTGGTTTTGGGATTATATAATTATAGCCTATAGCCTAACTAGAAATGTGATATTTATACTTTTTTTGATATGTATCTGCGAGTACGTGTTAAACCAATACTAGTTGGTCAATTTAGGCAAATCGTTTCCAAATCGTGTCCGGACGTTTTAAAAAAGCGTGAACTGGAGACATTTCCCCACCCCACTCTTTGAAACTGAGGACAGTTCTGCATTCGATGATATCCCCGATTTTCAATTTGTTCATGTCCAAGAGGGGGTATTTTACTAACTGTCTACCCTTATAGAGATAATAGAGGGAGTTTATGGTATAATTACGAATAATTACATAATGCATAGTTACCAACCATAGGATAGGCTATATGTGATATAATTCTTCAGTGGCGTAGCTAGGTTATTGATATTGGAGGGGGGGGGGGGGGGCCGAGAAATAAAATGAACCGACAAGAGTCAAGATATGCGCGCGATTTATTTTTGACTTTACACCTATTTTTGGCACGATTGAGATACATTTGGGCTCTAAACAAGCTTGTTCCAACGAATATTGCATTTTGGGGTAACATTTTTCATCTGCGTACTTTTGACCATCATAATTCCATGATTCCTCTGGTCAAATGAACCTCATTTTGATAGTACGAACTCGACATTCCCCACAAAAAAGTGTGTACCCAATTCTCACCTTTTACAAAACGGTGTGAGTGTGAGATGGTGGTGGAGGTATTTTTATAAACATAATTACCTGGAGAATGATCACCGCCAATCTTCAGGTGTGTTGTCTACTTGTCGGAACCCACTTATATTTGCCACATGGCCAGGACCGTACTGGGATCTTTCCGGTAAAAATACCGTAATAAGTCGCTGTTTCTCATCAGAATCATCCATCTTCTCACAGTGGGAGAGAAACATGTCCATATTCTCTGGAAATTTATTCCAAAGCTTCTGTATTGGTTTCTGTATGGACTCTCTGTATGTCTTTATTGCCTTCATTGCCCAGTCTGCAATCTCTGACCATGGAGGTATTGCACTCGATTCATTCGATCTTAGTTCAGAATATTTGGTAAAATAGGCTTTCAATAAATGATAAAATGGAGAGCTTGATTTTCTTTGCGATCCAAGTTCTAAAGCTTTCTTGAAACTTTCAATTGCATCATCATACTTCTTGAAATCTAACAAGCAAATACCCTTGAACCTATGAGTGTTTTCTCGCATATTTCCCTTCTTGCAATTGATTGCTTCCTCGTGATATTCCAGCGCTTTTTCGAAACACACTTGGCAATTGGAGTCCATGGAGAAACTACCATCTGGACCTCTTGCTCTTTCATGCCAAACGTACGCCAGATATGAATATTCAAAAGGGCTGTCATTATTAAGTTCAAGAGCTTTTTCAAGGTTCTTTTCAGCAGAAGAGAGAAGGTCTCGATCAGGTCCCTCTTTGTCGAACCTTTGTTCACGATATATTTGTAGATAAATGTCTGCACGTATAGCAAACGCATATCGATTACATTGCGATTGGTCAAGTTCAGTGGATAGCTTTAACAGCTTTAACGCCTTCCAATATGCTTTGCGAGTTCTTTCTTTACTTATCATTTTGGCAAGCCGAGCTAAATGCTGGGGATGATCAGGTATAATTTCAAGTGCTTTCTTTATGCACTTTACAGGGCATTCAAAGTAAGGCTCAAGTTCTGGATTATCAATGACGTAACGAGGTCGTTCGTCCGTATTTCTGCTCACATCGAAAAACATTTCTGCCATATGTCGCCAGCTTTCTGATTTCATATCGTCGTTTCCGGTTACAGTTATCTTATGAAAATACTTCAGACTAATTTCATAGTATTCATCATGCGGTTTGGATGCTTTCAAAAGGCCAAGGCAAACCTTCCGACAAGCGATTGCATTTCCGAATTCCCAATCTTGAATCTCAGTGTCATCCACATACTCGCCAGCTAATTCAATAGCATGAGTGTATAATTCATGTGCTTCCATGTATTGGTTATAGCTTTCGACGTCATCCAAAATATCAAAGGCAAACGCGTAGGCTTGCTCCGCCAAACATCTGGCCTTTCTCTTCTGCCAATCGATGTCTTGAATTTGTTCTTTCCGATCATTTCCATCATTACCTTTTGGAATCGCCTCGTGCATGAGCTCATGCAAGTTTTTTGCATATTCACTTGATTCCTTGACTTTGTTCAAAGTGTCACACAATGACTTGCAATTGGCAATCGCATTTAAGTTAGATGGATCTTCAGAAAGCACTTGTTTGAAATACTTCGTAGCTTCGTCAAAGTTGTCCAATCTCGCCGCGAGAAGTCCTAGAAGATGTCTAATTGCGTGTCGCTCCGGACGCTCAACACGCCCTGGATTCTGTGGATCGTTTGTTTTTAATTTGAGATACTTTTCAAGTATCGACTGTTTATACTTGACTTCCACCGGAGTCAAAGCTCCTACATGTATGTTTATAACCAGAGGTAGTGCAAAGTGTCCTGCCTCAAAATTAGGCATCTTACAGCTCGTCTTATAAATGGCGGACGGTCAAACTGAACTACTTCTAAATTGTAAAATTACAAAGTAAACCTCCAAAAATATCATACGCGTTTGATCATGCTTCTCGGCTGTACATATGTTTGCAAGTTTTTCGCAAAGATTGAATCTATTTATAAATGGCGACCTTTGGATTGTTGGTAGAACATGTTATACTCTATGCATAAAAAGACCCAGTCCCACAACAACAACAAAAAGTTAGTGGAATACTGAGGCCTATACCTTGTGTGTACCTTCTAATATCATTATTAGAAGCCCGTTTAAAAGAAAAATGTACCTAAGGGCCACATTCATGTAAATATTTTGTTAACATTTCGCGCGGTACGCGCGCATTATATTTAGGATGCAACGTCATTCGGTGTAATAAACAACCGCGCTGCGCCATTTTTATTTAATAGGGTTGGACTGGTGTTCACCGGGAAAAAATACCCTTTACCCCCCTGACAAAGATCCCAGATACGCCACTGATACGTTGTTCAAAATAATCATGATAATGGTGACCTTGGTATTGTTGGTAGAACATGTTACACTCTATGCATAAAAAGACCAAGTCCCACAAGAAAAAAAGTAAAGAAGTTATTGGCTGTTGATGTGTTTGTCAGGAAGGCCGCGTCAATTGCAGACTTAATACAGCTTGTTGTGCTGCCTTAGACAATATGGCCTGGAGGTCGATTCCTCAAGTTGATTATTCGCTGGGAGAAGTAATTCTGTCGGATAGTTTCCTTTATGCAATTCTTTTGTATCTTTAGGCTATGTCCTCTCAATCCTTCAACTTTTGCTTCCATGTCGAAGAACCTATCTGGTTGAACAGCAGTGAAACCGTGCATTATTCGGTAAACTTGGATTAAGTCACCACCGTGACCACGTAGTCGTCTGTAGGTTAGAGTTGGGAGTTTTAACATCCTCAATCGTGTAGCATACATGTACATGTATGGGGGCTTTCGTATACTTTTGGCACTATTTTCGTGGGTCTACACTGAACTTTCTCTAATTTGTTGATGTCTCCTTTCAGGTATGTATGGACTCCAATCACAGTTTGCACATTCCAAATGAGGTCTAATCATGGTCTTGTACATAATCTTGAACATGTCGATGTCCATATGATTGACAGTTCTTTTGGTCACACTACACGATTGGTCATGTTGACGACAGCACCTACGTGCTAAGTAGAGGACAGCGATTTGTCAAAAAGGACGCCTAGATCTTTTCTCTTCACCTTCCTTCATCGAATACTCAATTTTCACAAAACTAGTTTGGTCAATAGCTAATTTCCGACCTATTTTGGGAATTTCATACCGATTTGATTTGGCGATAGTGAGCCCCTGTAGACTATTTCGGTGCCAATCTTTGGTTATAGTAAGGATTTCACACTCGAGGTTACAGCCCCACTCTAAATAAATGTATTTCAACGATACAATAGTCACATTGAGGAATATCAATATTATTTGACAAGTATCCCAATTCTTTTATGTCGTGGAGTATTATAACAGATGGTGGTTTCCACCATCGTATGTGATTATAAAACCCTGCAGCTCATGCAATATTTGTTGGAAGTTATTGTTCCAATAATTTAGGGAATTTTCACCTATATAATCAATTATTATTTATATGGCCCTTCCAAACGGTACAATAAAATAGTGCGTATTGAATATTGTGCACCAAGTTCCCAGATGTGCGTCCAATATTCAAAAGATATTGCCGTACAATAATTTTTAAGTACGCGCAGAGAAGATCAGTTCGGGCTAACTTATTTAGTTTTTATCAAAACAGTAGGCCTATGTTATATATATAAATAATAATATTAATATTGTTGTAGCTCGTGCAATGTATTCTTGTATCACCCTCAAAGCCATTCAATGTCATACAAATATAACTTAAACGTTATCATAATATCTGTACTATCTAAATATTTTACAATTTAACGATGAGATGTAATGATAACTATAGATGGGATGACAGGTGACGTCACGGGGCAAAACGTGCATTGTTAGAAATTGACATTAATTGACAGGAAAAATATAGGGTTTTACCGTTTTAAAACAATATTTACACAATATTAACTTTATTTTAACGTTATTTGTAAAATATTACAGTTTTTTTACAGCAAATGTAAAAATTGATTTTAATTTACAGGAAAATTATACTTTTTTTACCGTTTTAAAACAATTTACACAAAAATGGTAAACCCCGTAATTTTACGATTCCCTCTACATTAACGTTATTTCAAAGTTATTTGTAAAATATTCATGCTATTTTACAGCAAACGTAAAAATTGACGTTATTTAAAGGAAAAATATACGGTTTTGACCGTTTGAAAACAATATTTACACACAAAATGGTAAACACCTTAATTTTTTGATTCCCACTACATTAACGTTATTATAGTGTTATTTGTGAAATATACCGGTTTTTTTTACAGCAAATAACGTTTGACTAACGTTCTTCAGACTAACGTTAATTTACGTTTTCATATCATTCACGCAACGCTTAAAAATACAGAAAAGACAATTAGATTACGGTACTCCACCGTCAAATCACGAGTTTTGTGCGTTAACAAATGCGGTTTTGCAGAAAAAGCGTGCAGGTTTCTTAACGTCAAAATACTGTTAAAATATCATCAAAACTAATAAACTAACAGGAAATTATATTTTAAGGTTGCTGTATTTTAACGGTAAAATACTGGCAGCTGAATACAGGAAGGCGGCTTTGATTTATGGTGTTATGGCTCTCTCCCGGAGCAAGCAAAAACTACGAGGTGATCTTATCATTGTCATCTGTACATGTGTGTAGATTGGTTCCTCTTCATTGCGTTAATTTCTGTGGTAAAAAAACATGATTCAAATAGTTTAATAAAGGTAATAACTTCTCCTGTCACTGTAGCCCAGATCTGCCCAGATTTGCCCATTTCATGTTTAACATGAATCAAAGTTCTAGAAAAACTTGTGGGTCAACTATCTACCAAGACTTTCTCTCTATGAAATCTCGCTGTAGGGTGTGCCGGTGTGTACCTATGCTGTATGTGTGCAGGGTCTAGGGAGCAAATCAAAACTCGACCGCGCGGCAACCGGCGCGAAAAAATTTGCCGTTTTGAAATGTTAGAATCTGAATTGCTACACAAAACTATAACCCCCCCTATTTTAGAGTTTACAAAATTATGATACCCCCCACCATATTTGTGGCCCCCCCCCCCTCCCTAAGAAAATGACAGCCCCCTTACCTATATTAATGACCTTTGCCTTTCTAAGTTCTCCCTCGACAGTTCCTTGGTTCTCTTCGCAGATGACACCACTCTCTACAAACCTCTAACCCATGACATTGATAGCTTTCAATCTGACATTGACACCATCCATCAATGGTTCAACAGCAAACACCTCACCGCCAATGCCAGCAAGACGAAGTTGATGGTGGTTTCTACCAAAAAGGATCCCTTTCCCAACCTGCATCCCCAACATCAATAATCAGGTGATTGAGAGGGTTTCCTCTGTCAAATTTCTTGGCATTCATATTTCCAGCAATCTATCCAGGAATGTGCATGCGAACTACATCTACACTACTGGCAAATGTTATGTTCCTATATTGATCGAAACTGGTATATCAGTATCTGTGGCCTACAGAACACCTATCTGAATTTCTATTTGGGGATGATTTCCGATCAACAAAATATCGTAATTCTCTTTTTCTTTGTGGGAGGGGAGGGGGGGGGGGGGGGGGGGGGGGGGGGGGGGGAGGGGAGACGCATTACAATACCCTATAATGCATAGTTACATACCATATTGGATAGGCTACACAATGCAATAGGGGATAACACACACTGGTTTAGTTTTGAAAGTGAGCGAACCTTCATCGTTTTGATAGTACAAACACGACATTATTCCCGGTTCCAAAAAGTGTATGTGTTCCCGTTCTCACCTCTTTACAGAACAGTGTGAGTGTGAGAGGGTGGGGGAGATATTTTTATAAACATGATACACATATTTACCTGGAGAATGATCACCACCGCTAATCTTCAGGTGTGTTGTCTACTTGTTGGTAGCCGCGTCTATTTGCCACATTGCCAGCTGGACCGTACTGGGATCTTTCCGGTAAAAATACCGTAATAAGTCGCTGTTTCTTATCAGAATCATCCATGTTCTTACAGTGGGAGAGAAACATGTCCATCTTCTCTGGAAATCGATTCCAAAGCTTCTTTATTGGTTTCTGTATGGAATCTCTGTATGTCTTTATTGCCTTTAACGCCCAGTCCGCAATCTCCGACCATGGAGGTATTGCACTCGATTCACCCGATCCAAGTTCAGAATATTTTGTAAAATAGGCTATCATTAAATGATAAAATGAAGAGTTTGATTTTCTTTGCGATCCTAGTTCTATAGCTTTCTTCAAACTTTCAATTGCCGGGTCATATTTTTTGAAATCTAACAAGCAAATACCCCTGTACCTGTGAGTGTTTTCTCGCATATTTCCATTCTTGCAATTGATCGCTTCCTCGTGATATTCCAGAGCCTTTTCGAAACACGCTCGGCAATTGGAATCCATGGAGAAACTACCACCTGGACCTGGATCTCGTGCTCTTTCCTGCCACACGTACGCCATATATGAATATTCAACAGGGCTTACATTAAGTTCAAGAGCTTTTTCAAGGTTCTTTTCAGCAGAAGAGAGAAGGTCTCGACCAGGATCCTCATTGTCGTACCTTCGTTTACAATAGATTTCTATATAAATAATCGCACGCATTGAAAACGCATACCGATTACATCGCGATTCGTCAAGTTCAGTGGACCGCTCTAACAGCTGTAAAGCCTTAAAATATGCTTCATAAGTTCTTTCTTCATGTTCTTCACTTATCATTTTAGCAAGCCGAGCTAAATGCTGGGGATGAGCAGGTGAAATTTCAAGCGCTTTCTCTATGCACTGTACAGGGCGTTTAAAGTAAGTCTCAAGTTCTGGATTATCAATGACATAACGCGGTCGTTCTACCGTATTTGTGCTCACATCGAAAAACCATTTGAACAGTTCAGCCATATGTCGCCAGCTTTCTGATTTCATATCGTCGTTTCCAGTTGCAGTTATCCTATGGAAATACTTCAGACTAATCTCATAGTATTCATCATACGGTTTGGATGCTTTCAAAAGGCAAAGGCAAAGCTTTCGACAAGCGATTGCATTTCCGAATTCCCAATCTTGAATCTCAGTGTCATCCACATACTCGCCAGCTAATTCAATAGCCTGAGTGTATAATTCATGTGCTTCCATGTATTGGCTATAGCCTTCGATGTCATCCAAAATGTCAAAAGCAAACGCATAGGCTTGCTCTGCTAAACATCTGGCTTTTCTCGTCTGCCAATCGATGTCTTGAATTTGTTTTTGTTGATCACGTCCATCATTACCTCTAGGAATCGCCTCATGCATGAGCTCATGCAAGTTATCTGCATATTCACTTGATTCCTTGACTTTGTTCAAAGTTTCACACAATGACTTGCAATTGGCTATCGCATTTACGTTAGATGGATCCTCAGAAAGCACTTGTTTGAAATACTCTGCAGCTTCGTCAAAGTGTTCTAATCTCGCCGCGAGAAGTCCTAGAAGATGTCTAATTGCGTGTCGCTCCGGACGCTCAACACGCCCTGGATTCTGTGGATCGTTAGTTTTCAATTTGAGATACTTTTCAAGTAGCGACTGCTTATACTTGACTTCCACCGAAGGCAAATCTCCTATGTTTATAACCAGAGGCAGTGCAAAGTGTCCTGATTCAAAATTAGGCATCTTAGCGTTCGTCTTAAAAGTAGGACGATCAAACTGAACCAATTTCAAATTGGTAAAAGACAAAGTAAAACGCTATCGATATTACATCCCATTGATCGGTTGTTACATCGGTTTGCTAGTTTTTCGCAAAGATTGAATCTATTTATACTGGTCTAATTACGTTGGTTAAAACAATGGCGACCTTGGGATTGTTGGTAGAACATGTTATACTCTATGCATAAAAAGACCCAGTTCCACAAAGAAAAAAAGTTACTGGAATACTATATCTTGTGTAATACTTGTTCATCTTACAAACAGTATGTCTGTAACTATCTTAGTGGTGAACATTGTTTGAAAAGGTTCATCAGTTCATGTACACCTTTGCTGTTGTCATAGTTTGTCTTTAGCTGTGTTGTAATTTGTGAAGTTTGTCTTTATATATTATACGCATGGCTTCGCACAGTTTCAAAAAACTATTTACGTCAATAGCTTATTTCCAACCTATTTTGGGATATTCATACCGATTTGATGCGTATTTTGCGACCACAAAATGATGTCCATTTATAAAAGGTTTTTCTGCAAATGTAGGATTGCAAACACTGTGATAGTTTCGACTTCAGACTCATTTTTCTTGACCTTATCACTATTGTAGATTATGTTCAACGAACGACAAGCTATGTAAAGTATCAGTTATAGAAAGTTTAATGTATGTTACCAGTGACTTTTACCATTACCTTTATATGAACAGAGTGTTTTTAGAAGGATATCAAAGGTCATACTGAGATTGTATTGCTCCTTGTTTCTGTATTTAAGTAAACCATTGAACCTTCTGAACCTTCTGAATTTGCAGTCAGCAGGGAAATTCATCGCATGTCGCTAACATGTTTGTGTCGTCGTGCATGTTAGTGTGTTATACTGAGCCGGTGTTTGAATCCTAATAATGTCGATGAAACAGCTTGTTGGTCTAGAGCATTCCATGCCCTACTTGGCCTTGGGAAAAAAGAATTTTTGTAGACATCTTTGCCAGCAAAGGGGATTTCAAGGTGTTTAGTGTGGTTTCTTCTACTCCCTGCCGTAGGTGATATTTTGGTATACTGGTCCTTTTGAATTCCTCCCACCAAGTCATTTTGAACATTGTCTCCACAGAACAAATTCTTCTTCTTTTAAAAATGCGATAGTGAACCCTGTAGACTATTTCGGTGCCAAGATTGATAAAAGTAAGGATTACAAACTCGTGGGTACCGCCCCTTTCTAAATTAATGTATTTCAACGATACAATAGTCACATTGAGGAATATCAAAATTATTTGACAAGTATCCCATTTAATGTCGTGGAGTATTACAGGGCTGTCAACTTTTGGGATTCGCTGGGAGGGAGAGTAAAAAAAATCGCACGGTCCAAAAAAATCGCACAGTCCAAAAAAATCGTACTGTCCAAAAAAATCGCACAGTCCAAAAGGTAGGCCTACAGCCAGGGGCGGTGCCAGGTTATTTGTATAGGGGGTGGGGGAAAATCAAGGTTAAAAAACTGAAATAGTGAGTAACTATTGTGAGTAACCAAAGAGGTGCAAAGCACCGCCCTCCGCGGTAACTAACGCGGACAGGGGGAGTCTGAGTCTGAGGGGGGATGTGCCGCCCTCATAATTTTGAAGATAAAAATCAATTCTCGAACCCATTTGGGCAATTTGGTGTGTACTTTTGACTGATTTTCTATTGAAATGCCATCATTTCCAATCAATATTGGCTTTTTATCCAAGTTAGACAGCTATTTCATTATAGGCTATGCGAGAAAAATAGCCTTGGTTCCTAACCTCTTTGGCCCACGACTCAATCAGACATATTTGGTCAGAACCCTGATCCCCAAAATGAATTGCGAAACAATTATCCCGATTGATTAAAACTGAAACTGTTAAGTCATATGATGCGATCGTAGCGAGCCGAAATTTTTGCGTATTTGAACGGTTCTTTTGGGTTTTTCTAAGCGTTTTTAGAACGAAATATGAAAATGGTTCCCCAAAAAGCTATATGTATGACCCCTCTCTTTAGGTTCGTTATTTATTTATTTTCCGACCATGATTTTCCATACTATTTTCGACGAATTGGGTTTTTGATTTCCCCGCTTGACGAAAGAATTTTACTAAAAACCTCTTAATTTCCTCCGAATAAGTATAATCCCAACCCCACCCGAATGAATTTAGTTCCGGGTTACATGTTTCCTGAAAACATGAGCGCGAAGCGCGCGAATTTTCTTCCTATATACTCAGTTCTGGCTATAATTAATGTGTATTTTGGTTTGAAATGGGCTTTTAGAATGATATTTCTGGACATATGCACGCATAGCACACGAATATAAATGTTCTTGCATACGTACTCATTCATAATATTTGTAAAGAATATAGTTTCGATTCCTTCGACTGAAGCCTTGAAATTTGATAGAATTAAATATATAAACCCATGCAATGTCTATCTGTCAATTTCTAAGGGGTGCATGCCCCTCCAAGCTGGATTATATCAGCCACCCCCCCCCCAATTTGGACACGCCACTGATATCCCAAGTGGGTGCAACTAGGCCTTTTCAATATACCGATATACATCTGTTTTCTTTCCTCTCTTCTTTCCCTTTTCTTTTCTTTCCTTTTTCTTTTCTTTCCCTTTTCTTTTCTTTCCCTTTTCTTTTCTTTCCCTTTTTTATTTGACTTATTTTTGAGGCGGGAGTTTATATATGCTATGCGGGAGTGCGGGAGAAAGAGTGTCTATGCGGGAGACTCCCGCCTAATGCGGGAGAGTTGACAGCCCTGGTATTATAACACAGATGGTGGTTTCCACCATCTGTGATTATAAACCCTGCAGCTCATGCAATTTGGTCGAAGTTATTGGGTTTTTAATTTAAAAACAACACCTTTATTCAATGATACATACAATTATACATTAACATCAATATTTACAAAATGAAGGTAATAATGATACTGATAATAACAAGTATGTACAATGTGACAATCGATGAAACACTGAGTTAAAATATTTAAAATTAATTATAGGTCGAATGTCATACATGAATATCACCACATAATTGATATCATCAAAAAGTAACTATAATAAATGAGCTTTTAACTCTAAAACATACAGGGTGAGTCAGAAAGAACGGGCACTTTTTTCATAAAAGCGTCACAAAAGATGTAGACATGCATATTCCAATTTAATGGTAGCGCTTTCAAGACCTACAATTTGGCTTTCATTCAAAAGAAGAATTTTAAAATTCGACCATTTTGTTATCATGTTACACTAATTTGAGTAAAGCCCCAAAAGCTGAAGCGAATCCACGGAATGTTCGAATTATCAAGCCATTCCTAAAAGTATTCTAATGGAGTTTACCTCCTGAAACGGTAGATATGCCTCCTTTTACTTTTGCTTGTTGATTTCATGCTTTGTATTACTTATAATTACACAGTTCTATTTATTTCCAGTCATTTTAAGATATTGTATCCAACATTCATGTGCCTTTTCAGTTTTGTCACTAGTTTCATTGATCAGCATCTCAGAATCAGGTAATCAACAATAATGTAGGTTACTGCCATTCCGTGGATTTGGCTTTAAAATACCGGGTTCTTCTTAAATGGTTGCAACTTTATGACGCAATGTTCGAATTCAAAAATTCTTTTTTTTGAATGAAAGCCAAATATGTGTTCTTTGTACACTATATTTGGTTTTGCATATGAAGGCCTAATATTTCTTTGGTGCTTTCGCCAAAAAAGTGCCCGTTCTTTCTGACTCACCCTGTACATATTCTACCTAAAATTAAGCTATAACATTGTTGAGAAATTTATCTTCCTTAATATAAAATATTCCGCGTTAGGATTGGGTGATTATTGAGGACGTGACACTCCAAAATGTAAGATGAAATCCTACAGGGTGAGTCAACAAAACTGCAACAGTGGAAAGAAGCCTTGTTTTTAAAACCAAGTTGAAGTTTCAAAATTCTTAAACGTCATAAGATACCCTATTTGTTATTAACTCTGTGTGAAAAAAATGAAGTAACTATCATTTTCCGTTTGCCTTTGGTGAACCTTTTTACCTGTGCACCAATTTCACACGTTTGTCCACGAGATACCCAAAACATGCATAAGATCGCAAAATGTGTCTCTCGTTCAAATCTGGAAACTTGAGTGAATTTTTGATGTAGTTGGAATTTAATGCATCCTTTCTGGCGATTGACTTCATTTGTTATACAAAGTCAGGAACAAATATGTCATTCTTGCAACGTTTACACAGTTTCAAAATTTAACTTGGTTTTGAAAACAAAATGGATTCTTTCCACTATTGCAGTATTTTTGACTCACCCTGCATTACATTTGAAAAAGAAATGGTCGATGTAATCAATTACATTATATGTGAGACAAATATTATTAACCTACTTTATCCCATCTTAAGGCCCTGTCACACATACGGCGATCAGACCAGCGATTGCACTGCGCTATAAAAAGTGTATAACACGCAGTGATAGCGCGGAAAACTGTCCATTTTTAAATCAATGTCACCAAAACCTTTAACAACCTGCTGCGATCAGACCGGCGCTTGGATTACGCTTAAACAATATCAAAACGCCAAGCCAAACGCATCAAGATCTCCACATACCCCTCAGTGACGCAGTGGGAACTGGCTGGGACTTCAGAGGGTCGTGAGAGGGTCTCCATGGTCGCCCTTGAGCGCCAGTGCACCACGCTTGTTTTGTGCATGCACAAAACAAGCGTGGAGGTTCCGCGTTCTGTTCAGAACGCTATAATGACTCAGTAGCAGCGAAAAGTGAGCGTCCCGTCGACGTAGCAAAGACGCATACAAACTACTTGTCCTCTGCGACTGCAGTAAAGGTTCGTTCACACTAGGCGATGTTTACTGTGCGATGCGATAGCCGTACTTCCACCGCAATGTACGGTATTTCATCGCAGGTCACACCGGGTCAACGCAGGTCACCGCATGCGATGGCATTCAGTGTCGTTTGGCAAAACATGAGAGCGTCAGCGTCAACGTAATGCGTCGCAGACTGCCGCGATGGCAGTTAAATATGTTGTAACTCCATTGCAATAACGTACCGCACCGCACAGTAAATAACGTTTTAGTGTGAACGAACCTATGCTGTCAGGAGACAAACACATCATGATATTATCACTATTATATCATGTTAATGTATTCAGATTAATCATTGATACACCTGTTTAAACTCTCGCCGTGGCTATACAAAAGTAGCATTATCGCATTACGCTAAGCTACGATAATGCTCTCTAAATAGGATTTAAATAACAATCAATGTATCGGCAATATGATTAGAGCTTTAAGCATGTGTCATTGTTATTCCATCTGTATCTACTACAAGAAGTATAATGTACAGTACTCAAAATAAGTAACTGACCAGGTAATATGCTTTCAACTCAACACTATCGGCCGAGTGCACCAATGGCGAGTAGCTTAAGAATAGCGCTACCTCGCTAGTAACTGAGGCGTAACCAAAACGTTTGAGAGCACCAAACCGGGGTAAGCTGCTAGGCTAGTAACTTGCGAGTCGCGATATTGGAGGCTGGTTTTGGTGAGATCATGAACAGTGAGGCAAAATCTTAAGGAAGGAAGACAATAACGGGTGTATAAAGCCAATTTGAACTCATTGCGAACTAGTGATTGCTCAATATTGTACAATTTATTGTTTGTCCCACAATCATGTCATACACATCTTTTTCTTTACCATGTTATCAGCGAACCAAGGAAACGTTTGGTCCTGATCAACAGTTTTTACAATGTTTTCCCCAATATTAAAGTCAATTACAGTTGGTTTCCCGCTGCATAGGGAGCGAGCGGCACTTGCTTGGCTTTAGGGTGAAACCCATACTGGATGCTTAGTTTCATCTTTTAGGGGACGATGCTGAAAAAGTGGACATTTACCTCGCTTGTTGCTATTCTGGTATTGCTCGCCAGTTTTGCTCTCAGAATTACATCGTTAGTAAGTTACGCTACAGTTAGGGCTGAGAGGGAAGCTTACCTCCCTATAAAGTGGTGCGCTCGGCCGATGCGTGTTATATGTATGTGTTGTATAATGTATAACCTAGGTAGTAACTTATTTTGAGGACTGTATATAATTTGAAAACGTGTTATGAAGGTATTAGTAACGCAGACAGCGACTTATAAGCGCAATTTGATCGCAGCAAAGCATAAACAAGCGCGGCGCTTTGTATGGCCCTCAAGGGCGATCATGAGGACCCTACCCCGCTCTAGATGGTGTCCACTGCGTCCCCATTCGGTTCTTAGAGACCTTACTGTGTTTTGCATGGCTTTTTTCAGCGCAACGAGAGCGCAAGGCCTGATCTCCGTATGTGTGACAGGGGTATTACATAAAAGTACTTCGGTGGGATAAATGTTGTGAAGGATTTTCCAATTTAACATGTTTAATGAGATCAACTTCGCTTCATCGGTGCACTGTGGAGTGGCGAGCCAAATGTTGGTCCAATTGAAAAAGTAATTGGGGAACCTAAGAGACCAGAAGCTTGTTCACAGAGGAGGAACATACAAATTGTTAATCATGGCTTTTCTAAAACTTTTGTTTGAACAAGTATAAATAGAAACTGAATTAAAACATCAAAATGGTCTGATTATGTGTGACCAAATTGTCAAGTCGAACATAATCTGACCAAATTGCCATGTCACTCATAATCAGAACAAATTGCCATGTCACTCATAATCGGAACAAATTGCCATGTCACTCATAATCGGACCAAATTGCCAAGTCACTCATAATCAGACGAACTTACCACACACATAATTATGATCTGTTTATTGATTTTCTTGAAATGATGCCATACAAAATAGATTGGTATTCCCATGTCTGTGCACGAAAATCCACCAAGAAAATGTCTGTTAATTTAAGGGGGGGGGGGGGGGGGGGGGGTTCACGTGCTAAATGGCAAATTTTGAGTATCAAATATACGTGCAAACCTATGACAACCATATATCACCGTAACGAGCATGTTGCGGAGAATTCAAAAATTTCATTTTTTTTTACATAGTTGCTATGGTAATCAAGCAAGGCCTCTGATTGGTCGAAACTAAGAACAAGCCTAACTCAATAATGAAACATCCATTAATATCACAAATTGACACATATGATCAACAATAATTTTCCGCATGGCGCCATGTTTTCGGATTTTTTAATTTGAACTTCCGGTTGCCATGGCAACCGAAAAACCGGCCAATCAGCACATTTTGGATTTTGGAGCATTATTCAAATTTGGACAACAAATAAAAAAATTGGAAGACATACTGCCATGCGGAATTCATTGCTGATCATATGTGTCAATTATGGATGTAAATGGATGTTCCATTATTGAGTTAGGCTTGTTCTTAGTTTCGACCAATCACAGCCTTGCTTGGTTACCATAACAACTATGTCACAAAAAATGAAATTTTTGAATTCTCCGCAACATGCCCGTTACGGTGATATATGGTTGTCATAGGTTTGCACGTATATTTGATACTCAAAATTGAGATCATAAATGTGTCATTTAGCACGTGAATCCCCCCCTTAATTTAAATAAACCAGCCATAGCCAGTGAGATTTAGTGCCACTTTTTTTCTTTATAAAAATTGGTAAATGGCACAATTTCTTATCGTTGCATTGTCTCAAGGCCAACAAATTAGGTATCAAAATGTGCCTAATAATTTGGTGCATCTTTCTAGCTGACAATTATTCAAATCCATCAAATATTTTTGGAAATATTCTAGTATATGCTAGGGGGAACTTACATATTTTTATGGGTGTATAGTATCTTTTATATCCCGATTGAGATTGTTCCATGACTGTGGACCAGTTACACTGAACGATTTCTGACCGAAGATCTTTGTACAGTGTTAACACTTTCTATGCGGCAGGCGCTTCAGACCACATTCCAAAAATATGTGCACACCCCCTATAGAGGTGTTCGGATTTCCACACTTTTAAGGTTCGAATGATTATCGGAACTCCAGACTTTTTCTGTTCCAGTGATCACTTGAAATCCAGATAATATCTATCCTACGTAAACAAGTTGTTGTTGCATCATTCTTTATTCAATCATTAAAAAATACAGTAAAATTGATAAAAAGAACGTACATAAAACCCAGGACACGATGTTGGCCCGTCAAAGACCAGCAATGACCGACCAACGTACAGGCAGGGAAAGACAGGACAGGACAAGACAATACAAACATCATCATTATAAATAATTTAAGATATGAATCAGGTATATGGCGGAGACCCGAAGCCATTGCGCACTGCGTGAAGGTTCTTGGGTCATACTTTTAGACATGGGGCTGTGTCCCATTGGGGCTCGTTTCGAGCATTCCAGATCGTGTAACTGCACAGCAATGAGATTTTACTAATCTCTTTAATGACATGATTGGACAGTTTTGACCCGACAAACCTAAACGCAGTACGCAGTCTCTTCAGATTCTCATCAGTGACAAGACCCCTCGAACCGATCTCGACGCAGTTGAGGTTGCATTTAAAACCGCTATTTGATATATCAGCTTGGAGTGTTTGATACCGCTCAATTTTACGTTTGTGAGCCTTTGCGATATTGGTTTCAAATGGAACGGTAAGCTCGAATATATTAACAGATTTGTCATTTTCATTAATAAGCACAAGATCGGGACGTTGCGCAGTAGGTACAATATTTGGGGGGATTGTACCACCTGTGATTGTGTGGCCAGGGAGGTCAACATATATTGCACACTTATTACTATTTGATTTCTGGAGCTCATGTGCCAAATGAGACAGAATACTGTTATGCCTCCAGGTAAACCTAGATTGTTCAAGAGATATTGCACAATAATTAAGGACATGTAGGAGAGTCTGCGTATTTTGACACAGTTTGCATTTAGTATTGGGTCTCTTACCCCAGGTGCGGAGGTTGGTAAAGGTAGGGAGAAAATCAATGCATGATCTAACGGCAAAACTCAGAACGCCACGTGGTAGGTTATATATCATTGATTTCCATGTGAGATCGCTCTTTTCTGAATCAATAAGCTTTAACATGTTTCCCTGGACTTTCAAAGGTTGGACATGTTGCCTCCATTTATCAAGGCGGTGGTTCTTAAGCTCATTCTTGATATTTGTTTTGAATGACTTCCACTTGGATTTTGCTCGGGCAATGGTAGGCATGGATTTGCTCGCGATTTGATAAAAGTTATTCCACTGTCTACTACCAAACTTTTGCATTTTCCGCTTCCAAGTGGATTCACGTGTCAATTTGGAGTTAAGAACATGAACAACCCTGTCGTCACCTTTCACAAGGCACCTGGCGTAAGAGATGGTATGCGCTTCCAAATACATTTCAGAGAGTTTAGGTATGGATAAGCCGTAAGGGCTATGGATTATTGCCGGTGTTGGACCATTGATGGCAATACCTATCCATGTTTTAATTGCATTGGTGTGTAAATGGTCCAGACAGACCAACTGAGTATCGGTTAACTCGTGAACAGTGAATAGGTAACGAAGAGCTGGAATAGAATATTGCACATAAACACGCATTTTATATTCATTTCTGATGTGGCTTGAATTAATATTATCTATTTGCTCCAATACCTTAGATTTAACAAGATTATATATATCAATACTTTTGTTACCATGAAAAACATGTTTGCCAAGGAATTTCTCAGGGGCGTCTTTGGTTGTTTTGAGCGTGGTGTCACCGACTTTAAATTGACAAGTGTTTGGTTTTCCGCTAGACAAAGACGTAGACTTTCTTGGATGGCTTGAGTGTCAAATAAAGGGGTTCGGAAATCCAGCCTTATTTTCTTTTTCGGTTTGAATCACAGAATTTTAAATCTATGGTTTGAATGATCACCGGAAATCCAGACAATTTCTATTCTGCATAAACTCTCCCTATAGAGGGTTTCGAAAATCCAAATCCCGATCAATTTTGACCGGTGATGCGGTGATCTTATCAGTCAGGGCAAATGTCCAAAAACGGCAACCTGTCGAATCTAGCAGCATACTGCCGGATCCGGCAATATTGCGTTTTTGCCATTGGTTATTTTTGTGAATTAAGAACCTACTTCTGCATGTTCAGTAAGGTCTTATTATAATTTAATTAAGTCAAAATGATAACCAATTATCATATAACATAAATTGCAAAATTTGTGGTATTTATTTTCGTGACTTAGAGCGAGCAATATGTTCGCGAAATTAAATAGATCGCAAAATTAAGTCGTTTTTTGCCTCTAGCGTCTTTATTTTAAGTTGGGGATCAAATAAGTTGATGAATCATGATAAGAAAATAATTCCCTAAGTTTTGACCAAAGCTCATAAATTTTGACAGTGAGGTTTTATATGTTTTAAAGCAAAATACCTAATTAAATAATTTAGTCATAATTAATTATATTTTTGGTCAAAAATGGTCTTAAGATATTTAATTTTGATATTTAATTTAAAAACATTGATGTATAAGTCATGTTCGAATAAAGAAGAATAAAAATAAGTATTGAAAGGTTGTTTAAGAGGCAATTGATAATTAATTAGTTCTTAATTAATTAATTAAGCATTTTGCTTTAAAACATATGAAACCTCACTGTCAATATTTATGAGCTTTGGTCAAAACTTAGGGAATTATTTTCTCATTATGATTCATCAACTTATTTGATCCCCCAACTTAAAATAAAGACGCTAGAGGCAAAAAACGACTTAATTTTGCGATCTATTTAATTTCGCGAACATATTGCTGGCTCTAAGTCACGAAAATAAATACCACAAATTTTGCAATTTATGTTATATGATAATTGGTTATCATTTTGACTTAATTAAATTATAAAACGACCTTACTGAACATGCAGAAGTAGGTTCTTAATTCACAAAAATAACCAATGGCAAAATTTTACACAACGTTGTTCAAGTATGCAACCGCTCAACTGTTAAGTAAAATTTGCCCAACACCGTTGGATAACATGTTTTCACCAACAGTTGAACAATTCTAGTTACTCAAAAGTTAGGCAATTATATTCACTCAACAGTTGTTCAAGTATGCAACAGCTCACGAAATTGGCTTTTTTGGAACACTTGCCTAACATTTTACATGTGCGTAACTTGCATCAACTGTTGCGTGATTTTTGGACATTTGCCCTGACTGCTTATCCTTGTCATATGTACATGTATGTGTATAGATTGGTTCCTCTTCACGCGTTTATTCCTGTGGTACAAACAACAGGATTCAAACAGTTTTATAAACATAAAGGCATTAACTTGTCCTGTCATTACTAACCTACGTTATGGAATTATTTTGGGAACACACAGACGGCATCAACTGGAGGAGGAATGGAGGGAGGGTTTGAAAGCTAGTTGGTATGCATTTTAAAACGTGCATAATCTGTCTATTTGTTTAATATTGAATTTATTTAGATATAAATTGAAAAGCAATCACTTAGTGAGTTTTATAATTTTAGCTATACAGATATATCCTGTAGAAACAGTCCTGTCCATGCAATTTTTTTTGCCGGTTTTGGGACAAACCATATCGCTACCCCCCAACTTAGCAGAATTTCACGAGCTGACGGCAAAAAAATGGGGACCTTTTACGATTTTTTGGGTTTCAGCCCCCGTAAATTTTAATCCTGGATCCGCCACTGACATTCATCAACATTTATTGGATCCTTTTAAAGTTATTATGCTTTTAGTTACCATAACTATGGGATGAAATTGATTTGTATGCTATCGAAACCAGTAAGGCATGTACGGATGAATGGTGAGCTGTGATTCATTTCACACAAATTGTACTGCTGGGTACACACTAGGCAATGATATCCCATTGAAAATCATTTTACTGCAACCTTTTGCTCGGTTCGTCTTGTTACTTTTATAAAGTAAGAAGACGAACCGAGCAAGTCATCATAACTTTAAAAGTGTCCACTCGCTTTTCATGAGTAAGGTGTCATACTGTGGAAAGAAAAAACAGCTAACATTAACCCTAACTCTACCCCCCACGGGTACCAACGTGCCCAGTCGTGGTATATTGTGGTATATGGTAGGGTTGGGGTTATAGTACTAGGACAGGTTTTGTGTTATATCCTAATGCATACAACCCATATTGGATACAACCTGGTTTTGTTCGGCAAAGTGGGGACATTTTCCTCGATTGATAGCACGAATTGGACATTTCCGATTCCAAAGGTAAATTGTAGGCTATGTTTATAATTTGTGTTTCCATTATCTCCTTTTCAAGACGTTGGGAGTGTAAGTGTATTAGGGGGGGGGGGGGGGGGCGTGTTCTTATAAATTATTTACCTGGAGGATGATCACCGCCAATCTTCAGGTGTGTTGTCCACTTGTTGGTACCCGCTTCTATTTGCCACATGGCCATGGCCGTACTGGGATCTTTCCGGTAAAAATACCGTAATAAGTCGCTGTTTCTCATCAGAATCATCCATGTTCTTACAGTAGGAGTGAAACATCTCCATCTTCTCTGGAAATCGGTACCAAAGCTTCTGTATTGGTTTTTGTACGGACTCTCTATACGTCTTTATTGCCTTCAACGCCAAGTAGGCAATCTCTGACCATGGAAGTATTGCACTCGATTCACCCGATCCAAGTTCAGAATATTTTGTAAAATAGGCCTTCATTAAATGATAAAATGAAGAGCTTGATTTTCTTTGTGATCCAAGTTCTAGAGCTTTCTTGAAACTTTCAATTGCCGCATCATACTTTTTGAAATCTAACAAGAAAATACCCCTGTACCTGTGAGTGTTTTCTCGCATATTTCCATTCTTGCAATTGATTGCTTCCTCGTGATATTCCAGCGCCTTTTCGAAACACGCTAGACAATTTGAATCCATGGAGAAACTACCATCCGGATCTCTTGCCCTTTCATGCCACACAGACGCCAGATATGAATATTCAAAAGGGCTGACATTAAGTTCAAGAGCTTTTTCAAGGTTCTCCTCAGCAGAAGTGAGCAGGTCTTGATCAGGATCCTCATTGGCGTACCTCTGTTTACGATAAATGTCTAGATAAATTTCCGCACGTATTGCAAACGCATACCGATTACATCGTGATTCGTCAAGTTCTGTGGATCGCTTTAATAGCTGTAACGCATCCCAATATGCTTCTCGAGTTCTTTTGTCACTTATCATTTTGGCAAGCCGAGCTAAATGCTGGGGATGATCAGGTGTAATTTCAAGTGCTTTCTTTATGCACTGTACAGGGTTTTCAAAGTAAGGCTCAAGTTCTGGATTATCAAGGATATAACGAGGTCGTTCTAACGTATTTGTGCTCACATCGAAACACCATGAGAACAGTTCAGCCATATGTCGCCAGCTTTCCGATTTCATATCATCGTTTCCGGTTGCAGTTATCCTATGGAAATACTTCAGACTAATCTCATAGTATTCGCTATGCGGTTTGGATGCTTTCATAAGGCCAATGCTAACCTTTCGACAAGTGATTGCATTTCCGAATTCCCAATCTTGAATCTCGGTGTCATCCACATACTCGCCAGCTAATTTAATAGCCTGAGTGTATAATTCATGTGCTTCCATGTATTGCTTATAGCCTTCGATTTCATCCAAAATGTCAAAGGAAAACGCGTAGGCTTGCTCCGCCAAACATCTGGCTTTTCTCTTCTGCCAATCGATGTCTTCAATTTGTTCTTGTTGGTCATTTCCATCATTACCTTTAGGAATCGCCCCATGCAAGTTATCTGCATATTTTCTTGCTTCCTCGACTTTGTTCAAAGTCTCACACAATGACTTGCAATTGGCTATCGCATTTAAGTTAGATGGATCCTCAGAAAGCACTTGTTTGAAATACTCCGTAGCTTCGTCAAAGTGTTCTAATCTCGCCGCGAGAAGCCCTAGAAGATGTCTAATTGCATGTCGCTCCGGACGCTCAACACGCCCTGGATTCTGTGGATCGTTTGTTTTCAATTTGAGATACTTTTCAAGTATCGATTGTTTATACTTGACTCCCACCGGAGGCAAATCTCCTATGTTTATAACCAGAGGTAGTGCAAAGTGTCCTGGCTCAAAATTAGGCATCTTATACAGCTCGTCTTATAAATGGAGGACGGTTAAACTGAACCACTTCTAAATTGTAAAAATACAAAGTAAACCGCCAAAAATATCATACCCCTTTGATCATGCTGATCGGTTGAACATAGGTTTGTAAGTTTTTCGCACACATTGAATCTATTTATAAATGGCGACCTTTGGATTGTTAGTAGAACATGTTATACTCTATGCATAAAAAGACCCAGTCCCACAACAACAACAAAAGTTAGTGGAATACTGAGGCCTATACCTTATGTGTTACTTGTTCATCTTACAAAAAATTTGTCTGTAACTATCTAAGTGATGAACATTGTTTGAAAAGGTTCGTGTGCTCTAGTACTTGCTGTTTCATAGTTTGTCTGTAGCTGTGTCATAATTGGTTAAGTTTGGTTTTATACGCATGGCTTCGCACAGTTATGCAAAAACTATTTACGTCATTAGCTTATTTCTAAACTATTTTGGGATATTCATACCGATTTGATTCGTATTTTGCGACCACAATATGATGTCCATTTAAAAAAGGGTTTTCTGCAAAATGTAGCATTGAAAAAAACCTGTGATATTTTCGACTTTAGACTCATTTTGCTTGATCTTATCATTATTGTATATATATAGATTATTTTCATTCAGAACGACAAACTACAGACTGTAACAAAAAAAGTTATACAATCGCAATTTTATTTTTAATTCAATGTTAAAATCATGCAAAGTCAAAATCTCTTACACTCTGTGTTAAGTTTCGTTTTGGCTATCAGAATCATTTTATTTGGTCTTTTTAACTACTTGCGTTTAAAAGTTATGACCAATCTACTAAGTCGTCTAGAAATCGGGTTGGGCCACTTTCACAATAATATCATACAATCTTGCTTGTATAAATTAAATGGTTAGGGTATCATGCAAGGAACATTAGAGAGAACAATATAATTCTTTTTTCAAATAGTTTTATTTCATTTGAATAAATAAATTCATAAAATAAATAAATAATATTTGTAAAGACCTAACCTTCTTTGTAACACTTTTAACCACTTGAAACTAACCATATTGTTGTCTAACAAGAGCGCTCTACTGCTATGTTCCTGGTTCGATTCCATTCATATTCATCCCAGTGATTTTAACATTGATTAAACCAAAGTGGCCCAGGTGATTTCATGACTACTTTAGACAATTGATCATATCTCTGCTTACCGACCATCGATCGTCATGAAACAAAGCTTATTCAAAAGCTAAGAAAATTCCCCTTGCAGGCCATTAAAACTCAAAACAGAAATTTAACGGGAGATATTTTTAATATTTTTTTCAAAACTGTATAACTTTTTTTGTTACAGCCTGTATGTAGTAAAAAGTAAAGTATCAATTATAGAAAGTTGTTATTGTATATGACTGTAATAATGCAATAAAAGTCTCAATCGGAGAAATACTAATAGATATTTATAACTGATAATTTATTCTGGTATTAAACACGTCTTGCTACGATCACACACAGTAGAATTCTGCCCACACGTGGCCTAGTATTGTAAATGTCATAGGTCATTGGTGTTCAGTTTCAGATGCAGGGTCAAGATACTACAATGACCAGTGACTTTTACCATCTATATACCTATGAACAGAATGTCTTTAGAAGGATACCAAAGGTCATACTGAGATTGTATTGCTCCTTGTTTCTGTTCATAAACTTTTCCAGCTATGTTTACTATTGTCTCCACAGAACAGATTTTTTCTTCTTCTAAAATTGCGATAGTGAACCACTATACAATATGTTGGTACCAAGCATTTGTAGTATATAGTAAGGATTACAAATTCGAGGGTACAGCCCCTTTCTAAATGATTGTTCATCAAAGATGCAATAGTCACATTGAGGATTTTCAAAATTATTTAACAAGTATTCTAATGTTTTATGTCGTGGAGTATAAGCCCTACAGCTCATGCAATATTTGTCGAAGTTTATGTTGCAATACTATGTGTAATTTCCTGCTGTATATATACTAGCTAGATTTTGCATGAGTCACCGTAGGTGACGAACTGCCATTTCTTATATATCATGCAATATAGAGAAAAACACATTGAGAAGTATAGTCATCAAAATAAGTAACGATACAGGTAATAAATGGGCTTTTAAATATATATATCCTACCTAAAAATATTAGATTATAACGTACAATTTGGGCTACATGTATTCGACATAATTCAACAAATGATAAGCATACAATTTATTTTAAGGCAGCTATTAATATTGCAATAGTAAGATCATGTTATTTGTTGATTGGTATTAACACTTTCCAGACTCCAAACTGGTGCAGTGGACACCCAAACATGGCAAAAGAAAGCCGGGAAGACCTGCTCTGACATTCATTGACTTACTCAAGCAAGATACAGGATTGGAGACAAGCAATATAAAGACAGCAATGAAGGACCGAAAAGTGTAGAGAGCCATCGTAGATCGGGGACACCACCTGAGTTAAGCATAAGCAGCTTTCCATTCGGCTATTAGTTTTACCATATACAAAACAGATTTGACAGATACCATTCCAACTTTCAAAGTCTTATCTCAAGAATTACTAAACTAATACTAGGCATGTTTGTACTTATTTTAAAGCATTTCTCATGGTGATTCCAAATATGGTAATGAAATTTATTAATTTTAAATTTTTGAAGCAGTCGGTTGTAGACGCCTACCGCATGGAAAGTGTTAACTTACAAACCATAGACTTGTCTGACATAATTAATGTAAACATGACCGGCCCCCTTGTTTTGGCAGTAAAACCGCTCACTTGTCTGAACTGGTGGACTAAGATTAGAATATCATTGAATTCCCTGGTCAATTTCTCATTGAGTTATTGTATGGATTGTTTGTTATGGGTAGGGTATACAGTGTACTGTCTGTTTGACAGCAACACTCGTACATGGATCGACTACGGTGAAACATGGCCAATATTTCCACTGTTAACAGGATGTCTGTAGCTCTCAAATCATAACCTTGAGCGTACTAGCCTTTTAGACTCCACTCCGTCAAGTTAAACCTTGTTATGATTATACCATCAGACTGGTATTGCGCGATAAAAACAGGCTGGCCATAATAAATACACACTTAAAAATATGTAGTTACCGACTGAAAAAAGAGTTAAATATGACTCTTATTTGAGTCGTTTTTACTCTTGTTCTATCATTTTTTTTGGTCATTTTACGCAAGAAAAGGGCAAGAAATGACTGGAAAAGTGTCATATTTAACCCTTTTATAAAAAGGGTTCATTTTAACTACCTATTTTTTAAGTACGTAGACATATCTGTCATTAACTTGTTAACTCTACCCAACGAGTAGAGCGGGCAGCGAAATTCTTCACCGTAACCAACATTTGGATACATAGGCTAGTTAAAATGCGTAATAATAACATCGTAGCGCGGGCGTAGTTCACAGAAAGCTAGCTGTACGCTATACATATTCGACTTATGCACGTTCTATTGTATTATATATATTGTTAAAACAGATTAGCTTTATTCCGTAAAAATCATATCGACTGAAATTCGATATATATTCTATCATATAAAACCAGCGAGATGATATTTTAAAGTTTGATCACCGGGAGTCACTGTTTACGATCAATTTTGCTCCACTAGATAACCTTGTAATGAAGTAAACCCATTCCTTATTTGAAGAATCAGAAAGAGTACCTGAGATTGATCTCTTCATTTTCCAGACAAATGCATTGAAAACGTTGAGATATATGATGTATTTGTCTGAAAATCTATTTTTGTATCGTCTTTCCAAGTTCATGTAAAATGCTGTTGATGATCAGGTCAATGTACAAAGGGCAATCATTATCTCTACTTAAATGTCATTTACATGTTTAAGGTATTTGATATATACAGAAAGGCGGTTCTGATTCATGGCATTATGCTTTCTTCCGGAGCGAGCAAAAACTACGAGGTGATCTTATCCTTGTCATCTTTAGATGTGTATAGATTGGTTCCTCTTCATTTCGTTGATTCCTGTGGTACAAACAACAGGATTCATTTTTTTTATAAAGGCATTAACTTGTCCTGTCATTACTAATAGTTGGGGCTGTTAGAGCATCACAGGGGAGGTTTGGTTCACATTCTTCTTAAAGCACCAAATTTGGCCCATATGTTGCTCATACTATACTCTTTTGATTTTTGATGGATGCCAAAACTGGAGCCTTCTGGGACGGACACATTGGCCAATTCCAATATGGCCGCTATACTGGGGGATCAAAAATTCAAATTGCTTTAATTAAGCTAACAAGCCTACCAAATTGTTTGTCTGAGCACAAGGATTCTAAAAATGTATAGTTTGTCCCACTTTCGATGTGTGGTTACTGAGATACAGAGCAAAACGTGAAAATGTCGTTGACTTATAAAGTTGCTTTTGGGGTCAAAATTTGAACACGTTCCGATTTTGACAAACGATATCTCAAATTGTTCGTCAGATCACAAAGATTCAAGAAATGGTAGTTGTTACCACCCGGAGTTGTTTTTGTGCCTTGTAAAGGGGTCAAAAGGTAAAATTATATAGGCGTTAGGCGTATATATAGGGATTGTGACCTTTTGACCCTGTATAAGGCACAACAATGACTCCTGATGAAAGGTCATGTGTTTATCATATATCTGACATTTCATTACCTATCTTCTTCCTTAGATTGGGAATACATAATGGAATCTCATTTAGATTTTGAGAATTCTATTTTGAGAATATTTCCAACGAAACATCGTAATTTTCGTTTTTTCTTTTGTACGATCAGGACCGTATCCTATTAATACATTTTGCATGGCACCTGTGGGGTGTGTGGGGTGGTGTGGGTTGCGTTTATCCCAGACGATGGCGGCCACGCGATTTCAGTAGTGGCAAGACCCATGGTATCGTAACAACACAACGGCAACACTGGATTGAACGAGCTCTTACCGCCGCTTTTCTTGAAAAATATATGTTTTCATCTATGGCAGTTTTATTTCAAATTTCATAGTTTTAGAAGAAAAATTCATTTGTATAATATAAATAAAAATATTCCAATGTTTATGTAATAAAAGAACGTAATCTGTGACCAAAAAAAAAGAGACAAAAAAGAAAAGTGACCAGCGCGAGTGTTGAACACACATCGCATACACTCCAGGATACGCTGGTAGTAAGGCCAGAATATCGCTAAGTATTATATATTTTGGTTATGAGTATCTCTTTCTCTTCTCATTTCGCCTCAAAATTGAGGTGCATAATATGAAATTTCGAGTTAGACACGTAACTAATTTAAAAAAAGAACTTCAAGAACTGTTATTACTTGGAAAAATGTAAAGAAAGGACACTAGACTGGAGTTTGTTATCCACCACCATTGGTTTTGGGATTATTTAATTTAGTTATAGCCTTACTAGAAATGTGATATTTATACTTTTTCCGATGGGTATCCGCGAGTACGTGTTAAACCAATACGAGTTGGCCAATTTAGGCAAATCGTTTCCAGCGTCGTATGGTTTGTCCGGACTTTAAAAAAAAGGTGTGAACTGGAGACATTTTCCTACCCCCACTCTGTAAAACTGAGGACAGTTCTGCATTCGATGATATCCCCGATTTTCAATTGTTCCTGTCCAAGAGGGTGTAATACTAACTGTCTACCCTTATAGAGGGCGTTTATGGTATAATTAAGAATAACTACATAATGCGTGGTTACCAACCATATCGGATAGGCTGATACAATTCTTCACAATACAATTGGTGACATATAATCTGATTTCGTAAGGGAAAGTGAGGATATTGCCCTCTCATTTTGATAGTATGAACTCGACATTCCCTACAAAAAGTGTATGTGTTTTCCCGTTTCTCACCTTTTACAAAACGGGGTGAGTGTGAGAGGGTGGGCGAGGTGTTCTTATGAACATGATAAACATAATTACCTGGACACCGCCAATCGTCAGGTGTGTTGTCTACTTGTCGGCACCCGCTTCTATTTGCCACATGGCCAGGACCGTATTGGGATCTTTCCGGTAACAATACCGTAATAAGTCGCTGTTTCTCATCGGAATCATCCATGTTCTTACAGTGAGAGAGAAACATGCCCATCTTCTCTGGAAATTCATTCCAAAGCTTCCGTATTGTTTTCTGTAAGGACTCTCTGTATGTCTTTATTGCCTTCAACGCACAGTCTGCAATCTCTAACCATGGCGGTATTGCACTCGATTCATCCGATCCAAGTTCAGAATATTTAGTAAAATAGGCTACCAATAAATAATAAAATGGAAAGCTTGATTTTCTTTTCGATCCAAGCTCTAAAGCTTTCTTCAAACTTTCAATTGCCTTATCATACTTCTTGAAATCTAACAAGCAAATACCTCTGTACCTGTGAGTGTTTTCTCGCATATTTCCATTCTTGCATTCAATCGCTTTCTCGTGATATTCCAGAGCCTTTTCGAAACATGCTAGACAATTTGAATCCATGGAGAAACTACCATCCGGATCTCTTGCCCTTTCATGCCACACAGACGCCAGATATGAATATTCAACAGGGTTGACATTAAGTTCAAGGGCTTTTTCAAGGTTATTTTCAGCAGAAGAGAGAAGGTCTCGATCAGGATCAGGACCCTCTATGTCGTACCTTTGTTTACGATATATTTGTAGATAAATGTTCCCACGTATTGCAAACGCATACCGGTTACATCGCGATGCGTCAAGTTCAGTTGATCGCTTTAATAGCTGTAAAGCCTCCCAATATGCTTCGCAAGTTCTTTCTACACTTATCATTTTGGCAAGCCGAGCTAAATGCTGGGGATGATCAGGTGTAATTTCAAGTGCTTTCTTTATGCACTGTACAGGGTTTTCAAAGTAAGGCTCAAGTTCTGGATTCTCAAGGACATAACGAGGTTGTCCTATCATATTTGTGCTCACATCGAGAACCCAGAAAAACAGTTCAGCCATATGTCGCCAGCTTTCTGATTTCATATCGTCGTTTCCGGTTGCAGTTATCATATGGAAATACTTCAGACTAATCGCATAGTATTCGCGATGCGGTTTGGATGCTTTCATAAGGCCAAGGCAAACCTTTCGACAAGCGATTGCATTTCCGAATTGCCAATCTTGAATCTCAGTGTCATCCACATACTCGCCAGCTAATTCAATAGCCTGAGTGTATAATTCATGGGCTTCCATGTATTGCTTATAGCCTTCGATGTCATCCAAAATGTCAAAGACAAACGCGTAGGCTTGCTCTGCCAAACATCTGGCTTTTCTAATCTGCCAATCGATGTCTTGTTTTTTTCCCTGTTGATCATTTCCATTTTTACCTTTACTATTAGCAATCGCCTCTTGCATGAGCTCATGCAAGTTATCTGCATATTCACTTGCTTCCTCGACTTTGTTCAAAGTCTCACACAATGACTTGCAATTGGCTATCGCATTTAAGTTAGATGAATCCTCAGAAAGCACTTGTTTGAAATACTCCGTAGCTTCGTCAAAGTGTTCTAATCTCGCCGCGAGAAGTCCTAGAAGATGTCTAATTGCGTGTCGCTCCGGACGCTCAACACGCCCCGGATTCTGTGGATCGTTTGTTTTCAATTTGAGATACTTTTCAAGTAACGACTGTTTATACTTGACTTCCACCGGAGGGAAATCTCCAATGTTTATAACCAGAGGCAGTGCAAAGTGTCCTGGCTCAAAATTAGGCATATTAGCGTTCGTCTTAAAAGTAGGACTATCAAACTGAACCACTTCCAAATTGGTAAAAGATAAAGTATAATCGCTAAAGATATTACATACCATTGATCGGTTTGCTAATTTTTTGCAAATATTGAATCTATTGATACTGGTTTAATTACAATGGCGACCTTTGGATTGTTGGTAGAACATGTTATACTCTATGCATAAAAATTCCAGTCCCACAAGAAAAAGAAATTAAATCATATTGCCATTGGAAAGGGAAGATTATATAAACACAATCAAATATGGGGTTTATATAAAAGGTGGAAAGACAATAATTGAATACTGTACTTTATTATATAGAGAACATTAAAACTAAATGTTCATATATATTATTATTTCCTGTATGACAAATGCAAATAAATAGTTGGTGCGCCGGCATCAACAAAAAGAAAGAGAAAAAAATATATAGATTTTTTTTACTGGAATACCGAGGTCAGTTCATGTACACCTTTGCTATTTCATAGTTTGTCTTTAGATGTGTCATAATTTGTGAAGTTTGTCTTTATATCATACACATGGCTTCGCACAGTTTAAAAAAACCTATTTACGTCATTAACTTATTTCCAACCTATTTTGGGATATTCATATAGATGAGGTGACCGTTGTTTACATTTAGGACGCCCTCTGTTGATTTGAGACAAAACACACCGGGCAAGAGTTCCTATAGTTTACATAGGCCAGATCAGGTTTTCTAACTAGATTGTGGTGTCACAGCAAATTGTTATCAAAACTGTCTTTAAACTTGCTTAGGAATATATAAGCTATCGCATTTCACAATTTTTTTTAAAAATAAATGAGTTTTACAATTCATTAGAAAGAAATTTCATGTTGTCTTCATTAACTTTATTGTATATTCTGCCTGGAGGGAATCAACAGAGGGTGTCCCATTTGTAAATACATGACGTCACCGGTCACACCATCTATATTTTGATCGTATCACAATTGTAGATTATGTTCATCCAGAACGACAAACTATGTAAAGTATAAGTTATAGAAAGTTTACTGTATGTTATCAGTGACTTTTACCATTTTTACCTTTATATGAAAATAATGTTTTTTGAAGGATACCAAAGGTCTTACTGGGATTGTATTGCTCCTTGTTTCTGTATTTAAATTAACTATTGTCTCCACAGAACAGATTTTTCTTCTTCTAAAATTGCGATAGTGAATCCCTGTAGACTATTTCGGTGCCAATCTTTGGTAATGAGTAAGGATTACAAACTTGTGGGTACAGCCCCTTTCTAAATAACTGTATTTCAACGATGCAATACTCACATTGAGGAATATCAAAATTATTTGACAATTATCCCAATTATTTATGTCATGGAGTATTATATCACAGATGGTGGTTTCCACCATCTGTGTTTATAAACCCTGCAGCTCATGCAATATTTGGTCGAAGTTATTGGGTTTTTCCCATTTCTTCTTTATTCAATGATACATACATTATAATTATACAATAAAATCAATATTTACAAAATGTAGGTTAAAAACAATGAGTTATAATATTCAAAATTAGTTATACAAAAAAATGTAGGTCAAATTTCATACATATATATATATAATATCACGACATAATTGATATCAAAAAGGAATAAAAGATTATATTATTGTGATAGTTGAATATAACAATTTCAGTGGTTAATACAATACATGAAGACAGTTTGCGCGAAATGATTTGACTAGCGTAAGACCATAGCTGCTTAACTTGATTCCATTTGAAAAAGAAATGGTCGATATAATCAATTACATTGCTTGTGTGACAAATGTTATTACCTACTTTACCCATCTTACATACAAGTACTTCGGTGGGATAAATGTTGTGAAGGATTTTGCAATTGAATGAGCTCAACCTCGCTTCATCGGTGCACCTGAGACTCAAATTAGTCTCAGGGTGCACTGTGGAGTGGCGAGCCAAATATTGGCCCAATTGAAAAAGTAATTGGGAAACCTGAGAGACCAGAAGTTAATTGTACACAGAGGAGGAACATACAAATTGTTAATCATGGCTTTCTAATACTTTTGTTTGAACAACTATCAATAGAAACTGGATTAAAACAAATATATTCTCCGTTGTTGTCCGGAGTCGTGGTATTGTCATCAGGAGTCTGTGCTAATTTCCTGGATTGGATAACATCATAATTCCATATAACTTGATTAAGACATGATGCAATATCCCCTTTGATTAGAACTTGCTTAGTGTCGAACCAGATTTTAAATAGGTTATAGTAAAATGAAGGCAATCTCTTTAACAAAATATGACAAATGTTGTGAACTCTCAGGCATAGCCTCCGTAAACTGCTGCAACTCCTTTATTATTCATTTTTATCTATATAGAAGTATACATGTTATTAAAGGATAGGGTTCAATGAATCCAACCATGAACATTAAATTGACCATTTTCGAGAAAATTATAAAAAACACGGTTTTTGACCCATTTTAGGTTTTGTCAAGGTAACTAAAAATATATTTTGTCAAATTTCGTCGTTCTAGATTTATTATAATCTTAATACAATTCTCTAAGAATGTTTTTGTTTTGTTTTTAAATATCTGTTTTATAGAGGTAAGCTTGTTTGCTGTTGTGAGAAATAATAATCTCAAAAATATATCTGTTTTATATTTTGAATTATTGACCAAAAAGTGCTAAAATGTGTTTTGTTACCTCCAAAATTCATTTTGCTTTTAAAATATAGCTGTGTGTCATAGGTGGTTCCCCTAGTCCCGTGGTGTTTGGGTAGGCCTACAGAGTAAACCTATGCGGCTAGTGAGAAAACTTTGAATTTTGATACTCTCTGAGGGGGTTTCTAAGCCATTTCAGCCCTCATTCACTCTTATTTTATAACACATAAGTGTTTTAGGTTACCAAATAAGGGACCCGGGGAGGGTGGCATTCCCCCAACTCCAAAAGTGGAGGGGGAATATTCACTCCTTATTTATTCCCTTTTCTTGACAGACCCAAGCGGGTGTTTCACACCCCCAAAAAACAACCTGTATACGCGTCTGCATATCGTATCACTTTTATCTTTATTTATTACAAGCCCTGATAGTTTAGTGAATTTATCAAAGATAGAAATCAGGCGTTCATAAGATAATTGGGTGTTTTAACAAAGATGGTTGTATCGTCATCAAAGGGGGAAATACGGACTTCGTGTCTATTATAGATGCCAAGTGGCAGGACAATGTCATGTATTTGGTTTGACTGACGAATTTTACAAGCAAGTAGTTCTACCCCAAGGACGAACATCAAACTTGACACGATTGATCAACTTGATGCTTCGGATTGTGTCTGGTAGATTGTTCCATAGTGCTGGAGCTTGTACCGCGAAGGCCCGAGCCCCATATGTCTTTGTCCTTGGTGATTTGGGGACAGCGAGCAGTGTCAAAGTTGACGAACGTAGAGTGCGCGTTGGTTTGTACGGTGATATCAGCTCACACAGATATTTAGGTGCCATACCGTGGAGGCATTTGAATGTTAGCAGAAGAGTCTTGTATGTGAGCCTTTGACGTACAGGGAGCCAGTGGAGCTTGAGGAGAACCGGGGTGATGTGTTCGGATCGTTTAGTGCGACAGATGAGGCGAGCAGTGGCATTTTGCAGTCGTTGAAGTTGCACTATGAGTTTATCCGGAAGACCTAGAAGAAGACTGTTACAGCAGTCAATTCTTGAAGTAATAAACGCGTGAGCGAGCTTCTCTGTAGCAGCCTCATCAAGATATTTTCTGAGCTTTCCTAAGCGGCGAATACACGCCCATCCGGCACGACAAATAGTTGATAACTGTTATAGTGATCAAATTATGAGTATAGGCAAATGCTGACAAACTGGGCAGTCTGCTAGTGCTTGCCTGTATACAATTTGATGCAACCATGATAAATGTTACGCAAAATCTTTGGTATGGAGCTTGCGTCGTAACATGAAACAGCACTTGGACCACAAATCCGTGTCTGGACTGGGAAACTATGCTTTGTGCTTACTTGGAAAAGATGGGGTGTGTGCATTGCATTGCTGTGTATGGTTTTTATGTTGTAAATTGGGCTTAAAATATACCAAGGCAATCCTCTTTTTGGGCGACTTTTGACTACTTTCTGGTAACACTTAAAATGATTATCATTCTATTAAAATGACTGAACAGATGCTTAGAGCTGACTGGCTGGATGGAAAATGGACTTATTTAAAGTCCATTTCGAAAAAATATCCTGTTGGTGCTGAAACACACATGCAGGGAGTGACTCAATTGCCATCTTCAAAAGGTAATTATAGTGCACCTGTATAGGAAAGGAGAATGATTATTTTTCTTTACTGTTTCTTTAACAGCTTGAAAGCCACAAGCTCCTGAAAACCACATATTAAAAAAACCACAAATTTGAAAATTGGAAGAAGAAAAAAAAGGGTTTTTTTCCACAAACAAATCCATTTTTTTTACACATTTTCAAATTTGTTGTATCTTAAAAGTTTTTCAGTTGTATTGAAGGAGCTGTGGATTTCAAGCTGTATAATCCCATTATAAAGGTGATAATCATTCTTTCTTCCATTACAGGCACACTAAAATTACCTTCTGAAGTCAGTGCGTGGGGTGTTTGTGCACAACCGTGCTGAAACACACATGCAGTGAGTGACTCAATTGCCATCTTCAAAAGGTAATTATAGTGTACCTGTATAGGAAAGAAGAATGATGTTTCTTTCTTTACTGGGGTAACAGCTTGATATCCACAAGCTCCTGAAAACCACATAAAAAAGAAGTTTAAAAAAAAATCAAATTTGAAAATTGGAAGAAAAAAAAGGTTTTTGTTCTTCTTTTTCCACAAGCAAATCCATTTTTTTTTACAAATTTTCAAATTTGTTGTATTTTAAAACCTTTTTTCAGTTGTAGTGAAGGAGCTTTGGATTTCAAGCTGTATAATCCCATTATAAAGGTGATAATCATTCTTTCTTCCATAACAGGCACACTAAAATTACCTTCTGACTGAAGTCAGTGCGTGGGGTGTTTGTGCACATAACAGGCTCTCGTGTCAAAATGGACTATAAAAAAAGTTTTCTTTCATAATACCCAATTAATGTCAAAGATGGTTTTTTGAACACTGAAGAAAAAACAAGAACATTTGAAAGGAGCTAGAAAGAATAAAAAAGTGAAAGAAATATCCTGTTAGATATGAGTTACTAGTGGTCTAATACATACATCCCATTATTAAAACTATATTTTCATCATAAATTTAGGTTGATATTATCTCATTTTGTGGAATTTGACAATTTTTGCAGCCACTTCGGGAACCATTTTGGGGACCGTTTTGGATTTCTAACTATGTTAACAAAGCAAAAATACTGGATATGAGTTACTAGTGGTCTAATACATACATCCCATCATTAAAACTATATTTTCATCATACATGTCCCATTTTATGGAATTTGACAATTTTTGCAGCCACTTCGGAACCATTTTGGGGGCCATTTTGGATTTTGAACTATGTTAACATAGCAAAAAACTGGATATGAGTTACTAGTGGTCTAACACATACATTCCATCGTTAAAATCATATTTTCATCATACATTTCGGTTGATAATATGCTATTTTATGGAATTTTGACCACTTTTGACCTCATTTGGCGGCCATTCTTGTTTTAAAATACTAAATATGAGTTTCTACTGGTCTAACACATACATCCCATTGTTAAAACTATACTTTGATCATACATGTTAGTTTATATATGCCAATATATGAATTTTTTATTTTTTTTGCCGGCCATCTTGGAATTAGGTGTGTTAACAAAGCAAAAGTTCTGGATATGAGTGTCTAGTGGTCTAATACATACATCCCACTATTAAAACTTTCACCATACAATTTGATTGCTATATGTAATTTTATGAGATTTTACCAGTTTGGGCGACCATTTTGGATTTATTTTTATATTGTGATTAAAGCTCAATAGTATTTGTATACCTACCCCAATCGTAATGTTACTGTGCATATCAGTTCCTCATGCAATTACCCATCAGAACATAATGGTTGTCAAGGGTAACTAGTCGAAATAAACTATATCGGGAAGTGAATGAGCACAAACGTTTAAATATCATATTTTTTAGAGTTTACAAATATATTTTCTTGAGTATGCACCCTATCCTGATTTAAACGACATTTCTGAATTCGCCGGTTGAATACTTTTTGTTTGTTTATAGTCATGTATGTAAAACCGATGAATAAGGGCAAGTTCACTGTGTAGTGAATAGGGAGAAAGCCAAGGACAATGCAATTGATTCATGATTACAATTGTTACATAATAGTTGACACGTTTGTTGAAACAGAAACTTAGGCCTATAGAATATAAAACAATCTATAAAATGAGAGCAAAATCATGTTTGTACCATACAGAGATGAGGAGTTATTGTAAATTGAACGTAGAATTGGGAACATTTTCTATATTCCCCATAGAGATTGTACACACCGCCACCGCCACCGCCACCACCACCAAATCAATTTCTTTTTTAATAACCTTTGGTAGTGCATATTAGAGAATATATCCAAGACAGTAGTCCGGGATCATCAAAGGTCAAATCAGTTCTTTATCAAATTTCCCTGAGACTCTTCATATTCAAAATGTGATTTAAACCCAGGAATTTCAAAGACACAGTAGAATGGACAGGTATGCAAGATATCAATAATCTAAAATTTGAGTAAACAATGACACTTTCCGTATTGATCAGAATTTGTGTTTCAAATTGATTGATGAATACGTGTGATCAATTTCTGAAATATTTTGGATGCTTTCTGTTTCATTTGTGCATTAAAGGCACATTATGTGATCTTTTCTAGTGATGATTCTTTTTAGAAAGTAGATTTCCTTGCAGATTTACATTTCTGATCATAAATCAAGAATATATTCTGAGTTACAGAGCGATTTTTTTCCTAATTACTTATTTTTTCACTCTAAATTCACTCTAAAACCAGGATGATTTTGAAGTAATTAGGAATCGTATCGCTCTGTAACTTTTCAACCACATTTATAGTTTATAGAAAATGTGTGTTTACTTAGTCTTGATCAGCAGTAAGTCTTGAAATTATCCTGAAAAAATGGTACATTTAGCTTGGTTGGTTCTTCAGATATGGTTCATTACAGAACTTTAGTAGAGATAGAATGCACAAAGTGGACTTACACACGATTGGTCACAAATTGCGAAAAAATGAGAAAAAACCAAACAACAGATATCTGAAACATCTGTCTGGTGCTTGGCATACCTACCTACGTACTTACGTTTCTTTGTTGAATGTGAATGGCACATAAGCATACTTTGTCAGGGCGGGTCAATTCTGAATCTAGATCATGCTGTTTTGTTAAAGACAAAAATTAAATGACGCTCCCGTGGACAAGGTAGTTTTGTACATGCTTTCTGTAATGAACCGTATCTGAAGAATCAAAAAAGCTAAACGTGCCATTTTTCACGATAATTTCAAAACTTACTGCTGTTCAAGACTAAGTCAACACAAATTCTCTGAAACTATAAATGTGGTTGAAAAATTACTTTGAACTTGGGTCAACTTTTTTTTGAACCACCCGGTATTTATGATTTATGATAAGAAATGTAAATCTGCAAGAAAATTTACTTTCTATAAATAATCATGAATAGAGGGGGCTCCCTTGAAAAGATCACATAATATGCCTTTAAGAATTCCGTAAACAGCTTGATAAATGTGTTATTTTATGTAAAAAACCAAACTCCTTTAATATATCCAACCGTTTTAGCCCCGGTTTTAGGGTTCATCCTTCAAGTTCAAGTTCAAGTTCATCCTTCAAGTAAAAATGGTAGCGCCCTCTATAACATAGCAAATATCGTTAGGCTATGGAGGCTTATAGACCAGAGGTTAGTGGTTCGAGTCCATCTGTAGCCTTTCTTTGCTAAAATAAATACTCTATTATTTTTAATTGAGAACAGCATCAACAGCCTGTCAGCAAAGGGCGTCCTCGTCTCAAAGTTCGAAATTCAAGATTCGTGAGTGCTTACATGAAGGCAAGACCGGTTTTAGCCAAGGATTATCTTTGTGGGGACTATCATACAATTAGAGACCTTCCGTGGAGGTAACACTAAACTCTGCTCTAAAATACAAATTATTTGTTCAAGTTATCTTAAAGGCATATTATGCGATCGTTTCCATGGGACGCCCTCTATCCTTGATTTTTGAAAGCAGGTTTTCTTGCAGATTTACATTTCTGATGAAAAATTGTAAATACATTCTAAGTTACAGGGTGATACGATTCCTAATTAATAATTCAAAATCATTGTTTTAGTGTTAATTTAGAATGAAAATAAACTTACCTGCAGCAGGACAATCTATTTTCAACCTCTTTAAAACATGATTTTGAAGTAATTTGAAAACGTATCGCTTTGTAACTCAGAATGTATTCATGATAGGGTAGAGGGCGTCCCATGGAAAATATCTCGTTAATATGCCTTTTACATCTGAAATAGAGGTTTCACTAATTTGGAGGTCATTCATTAGGTTATATTTTGCATGCATTTTTCTAATCCAAAACACGGAAGGTCTCCATTGAAATATGTGTTTGAAACTTCTTGACTTACTTGACTTACTTGACTTATGGCGGGTGATATTCCCGAACCACGATGCTTCTCCAAATCTTCCTTTCCAACATAGCTGTCTTGATTTCATCTACCTGCAATCCTGTGTCACGCTTCAGTATGTCAATGTAGGTTAGGGCTGGTCTACCACGCTTTCTCACTCCATGTTTAGGTATCCAATGTATGAGTTTGGAGACCAGCTCATTGGACCCTCTGTAGCAGTGTCCTGCAAATCTAGATCTACGCTCCCTGATCTTATCCGAAACTTTGGGCATATCCGCGTACAGGTCCTTATTTGTCACATGCTGTCTCCAGTTGATGTTGAACACAGTTCTAAGCATTCTAATGTAACATCCGTCCAGCTGTTTACTAAGCTTTGGGTTGACTGTCCATGACTCGCATCCGTAGAGGAGGACTGATTCTACAGTAGTTATGAACAGTCTTTCTTTGAGATTTCTGGATAGTGCTTTGGCCTTCCATAACTGACTGAGTTTGCCACAAGCTCTCCATGCAGCTGCTTTGCGTGTTTAATGTCCTTTTCAGACTGAAAAGGCTCAGTACTGTTCATCCAGGCTCGAAGGTACTTGAAGTCCTCAACTTTGTCAAGGCGCATACCTTCGCTTGTGGTGATGACAGGTACTTGCTTCTGGTTGAAGGACAGGTACTTTATCTTTGCAGCATTCATTTTGAGCCCAACTTTACCCACTGAGGTCTCCACTCTGTTAAGTAGTGATTGCGCTTGAGACAACAGTGCAATGTCGTCAGCAAAGTCAAGGTCAATAACTGTGGTTGGTCCTATTTGTTTGCTGCTTCTTTTTGTTAAGCGGAATCCTAGCTCTTCTTCTTTGCCATCTATGGCCTCTCTCTCTAGGGCGTAGTCGAGAACAATGACAAAGAGATATGGAGCCAGGGTGTCGCCTTGTAGTACTCCAGCCAGTATTTCAAATTCCTCAGTTTCCCTATCAGGTGATATAACCTTTGCCTTGGTGTCCTTGTATATTTCTGCAATCGCATTCTTAAGTTGCTCAGGTATACCATAGGCCTTCAGAATTTGCAGCATTCGTCCCCTGTGTATTGTGTCAAACGCCTTCTTGAAGTCGATAAAGGTTATGATGGCTGGCAGGTTGTTTGCTCTAATTCCCTCAATAATTCTTCGGAGGGCAAGAATGTGGCCAACTGTGGTACGTCCAACTCGAAAGCCATTTTGATTAGCTCTCAGGTGGATGTCAAGCTCAGGTCTGATTCTGTTGAGTATCATTTTAAACTTCTAGATCTCTTTTAAATTTGAAATAACCTGTGTATCCTTGCTGCTCACTTAGATGGGTAACTTTAGAAGTCCGTGGACAGCTGCCAGAAGTCCGTGGACAGCTGCCAGAGGGCTATCCCAAAAATGTCATTTATCGTCGTCATTTTTTATGACCCCCTAAACGAAAGCAACCCCCTCACATACAAATCTGTACTTAATAATAAGGTCTATCTATATATAGTGGACTGTCATAAAGTAAGTAAGTGTTTTATTTGACATTCACCAAACATATATGTATTGTCAAAGTACGTACAAAGATAAGCAAAACAAACAGACAAACAAAAAACAATTATATATAATATGTACATAAGTATGAAGAAAAAAGTTATATTATATACAATTTAAATTCCTGAAGATTTACGCAAATCAAATGCAGAGTTTACAAAATTATTAACTGGACGAATGCAATCAAATTCGCTAACCCTCAATATAGTCAAGAAGATGTCATTGTCATCTAAGTTATCACAATCATATATTTCACCGATTTCAGATATCATTTTAGTACGCATATCATTATAGAGCGGGCATTTCATAAGGCCTAAAAAAAAAGAGGTTTGTTTGCCCAAACGCGACCGACCCATAATATCTCAAAACCCCATGCCTTTTTTCTTTCTTTTCTTTTTCAGATTTTTTTTCTTTTAAATTATGTTTTATGTTGAAAAATATATATATATTAAATGATATTTTCATCTTAATTTGCCAAACCTATCAACAAAAACTGCCCTGTAAAA